>JAGDQP010026029.1:0-14933 GCA_022664845.1 Lepisma saccharinum
CGGTGGCTTAGTTGGTAGAGCGCTCACCTCTGGTGCTAGGGGTCGTCGGATCGATCCCTGCTCATGCCGTGTGGGCTTTCTGGTGGCCAACACCGTGTGCGTAGGATTTCTAGGGTGCTCCCATTTCCTCCCACTTTCTTCATTCCACCAATTGATTCCCTTATCATCCATACGGCCTGAGCCATAATTGCCTAAACGCTTAAAATACATTCAAAAGAAATATATTGTAATATTCTAGGAGGTAATTATAATGTAATAGCTTTGGTTGACACATGGTTGTCAAATTCTCACTATGTCTCTGAACGCTTTGACGATCCTTATATGATATTCAGGAAAGACAGGAATACAGATTTGCGTGGCAAATGTTCGGGAGGGGGGTTATTCTACCAGTTCAAAGGAAATACAATATTTTCAAATGGATAACATAGAATATGTTCTTGACTGCGTTCTCGTTAAGTTTGTAAGCAGTCAGTTTATTATCGATGTATATGTGTGTTGTTTATATTGAAGCTAATTCACCGCTTGAGCGCTATGAACAATTTTTCATGTATCTTGAAAGCAAATATTCACCAAGTAATACAGTTTCTCTTCTAGGATACTTTAACATATCAGAAATAAAGGGTCCAAACTTAAACATTAGAAATGCCTCCGTTAAATGTCAAGAATTGATCAATTTTATGTCATATTTTGAGTTAGAATCACATAACAATATAACGAACAAGAACGGCCGTATTTTAGATTTATTTTTTAACTAACATTAAAAGTGTCAAAGTTCAACATGAAACTTCCCCAATTGTGAAAGAAGATCCACATTATCCTGCGCTGTTAATTACAGTATCTTATACCAACCCTTCAAAAACAATATTAAAAGCTATAATTGAGGAGGGCCAATTTTGAATTGGTGTGTAGGAAACTAGCTGCAGTTGACTGACGTGAGGATGCTCAGGAAATTTTGGTAATGTTAATGAAGATCTCACTAGGTTCTATGAAATACTTTATAATACTCTGGATAAATGTGTTCCAGCAAAGAAAACGGCCACTAACTCTTATCCATGCTGGTTTACCGGAGAAATAATTACCAATATTAAACGTAAATGTTATCATTATAAAAAATGGAAGAGAACAATTGGTAACCCTCATTATCATTATAGAGAGTTTGTCAAATCAGGAAAACAAGTAAAAAAGGATATATCGTTCGCTTATCAAGAGTTCTTAATTGATACTGAAAATAGCATTAAAATATAAAATAAAGGATGTAGTTAACAAATGCGATTCAATAGATTCATTTGAACTGTTCAATGTAACTTTAAGAGAAATAGAAGATGCCATAAAGAAACTGAAACAAAAAAAATATCTCGGACCAGACCACGTACTACCTTATCTCGAGAAAAGCTGCGAAGAAATGCTTAAACTTCCCCTGAAATTTATTTTTAACTTATCAATTAAAACGGCAACATTTCCGGATAAATGGAAGGAAGCTATTGTAACAGCCTAGTTGCTGTTCCATTTTTATTTTTATTTTTCTCCCCTTTTATTTTTCTTAGTCTCCGTTTTGTTTTCTTTCAGTGTGTTCTCTTTAGCTCATTCTCTTTGGTTGGTTTTAGACTCTTTGAGCGTTTTCCGCTTGGATTTTTCTTTGGATTTTTAATCGTTATCCATCCAGGTTTTCGTTAGTCACGCAGCAATGACTTGGATCTAACGCTTGTTTTTGATTGGCCCTAGTCAATGCTTCGTGACTTGTTTTTTGCTGATTGGTGTGAATCAGCCTTCTTCTCCGTTTGCTGGGAGAACTGCTCTCCCACGCCATGTTAGTTTAGTTCCAATTTTTAAACCGAAGCAACCAGATGCATGGGCTTTCCATCACCTGTACTTCCTAAGCCCTGTCTACGAGAGGTAGCTATAAACACTAAATTTAGCGTAATTTTTGATGATATTTCGATTGATTTCGTCCGTTCCGGAAAATTACCTTAAATCATATTAAGAAGAATAAAAACCGATACAAGTGCTAACAGGACTTTTTCAACATCATTTCGGAATTTTCACCTCATTAAATTATTTATTTTGTTTTAAGATTATTTATCAGTATGTATAATATGTTCTAAATTTTAGTATGGGGCCACTATTGACCGAATTCTTGCATTATAAATATCGGTCCGTTAGGTTTCAATAATCAAATGCCAATTTCTCGTCTCCCGTTTTTCCATATTTATTCGAAATTCCCGGTTAGCCATGTCTAACAGCTACCGCATATTTTCCATACTTGATCAAATTAGCAACATGTCTGTTCGAATATTTTTGCGTACCGTTTTGATGCTAATAGTAAATTATAATTCATTCGACATGGTTCGATAATTTTGGTTTCAACTCCAGCCACTATTCTCCAATGAAAAATCATATTTTATAACAATATTTTGTATTTTCAAAATTTATTCAGAACGTCTTTTGTATAACGTAGTAATCGTCTGTAATGACGTCACGAAAATATTAAGGTTAAAGTGATTCTTTAATTATCATGCATTTTGGACTAGAACTTCTTTCGTGTAAGTAATACTGTACTAAAACTTTTCCAAATTGTACAACAATATTTCGGAAATAATTTGTGAAAACATCAACAAAATTTGTTAATTATTACAGAAATTATGGACATTAATGTGTGACTACATAACTTTCAGTTCGGCTTAATTCATGTATACCAGCGATTCAAATTTGTTTGTTTTACAATGCAACAGTAATTCTGTTCAGATTCTGATAAAATTATCATAGCCGAAAGCGTGAAATATGTACATTCAAAGCAATAAATCGAAATTCTGAAATTTTTATATTTCTTCGAAAACAATCTTGAGTTTATGTTCAGTGAACGTAGTGTAGAAACCTCTCAGTTAACCAGGTACGATATAAGGCATTAGTTCATAATCCTCGTACAGTGTTTAATAATGTTTATAATGTGCAGTGAATTATTTAATGTTTAACTTAATATCTATTGGAAATTAGCTATGAATTGTTACGTGAAGTTGACAGCAATTGATACTCATTATTTCTGTGTTTCGGTAAACCTATCGTTTTAAGTAATGTGATTTTTAATTAGATTAGATCGGTTCATAAATCCGTAGACCAGTGGTAGGATTCTTTCGCCAGCTGAGAAGTGATGACTTGGGAAAGGAACTATATATTGAATTTCTGGTTATTTCTGCGTTGAAATATGAAGTGACTCCAGCATGTGATTTGTGTTAATATATATTATTTGCGTTTTGCGTTATGACACTACGTTTGGATTGAGTTGCGACCGTCATTCGTTGTGTTCGTTCGTCTTTATTTCAGGAATTGCGATTCCAGACTACAGGTGTGGGCCCTACTAAGGTAAAGGTAAGACATGGTCTTTTGCCACCCTGTAGACTTCGAAGTGAGTAAAGACACCGTATGAGTCACATATGAGTCGTTTTGTGTAAGATTATTTCCCAAGTAAAGATTTGCGTTTTTCTTTCTTAATCTGTCGCTAATCTGAACCAGCTGGTACTTCAGAGTATGAACTGACGATCTAATTAAAAGATTGGAGGTGTCGCCTTACCGGTATTTCCTCCCTCGATCTAAATTATTTTTTTTTTACAGTGATCACAAGGATCTGGAATCCTCTTTCCCAGATATTCTTAAATCTGGAAGGCATTTCTGCGCCGCTCGTCTGGGGTGTAGAAAATGTTTGGAGCTAGAGGTTAGGTTAGATGCGTTGCGTGGGTACTCTAAGCTCCTGGCGACCCTATTTGTCTGTGTGATCCACTTTTGGGATCATTAGGTTGGGGGTGCTGTCGCACTATTGTGTGTCCAATTCCAAAATCTAATTCTAAAAATGAAGTAATCAACTATAGACCTATCTCAATAATATCTTCCTTTGCTAAAGTGTTTGAAAGTATAATTTACAACATGATAATTAATCATGTGCGAAGTGCAATATCGCCATTTGAAAATAGTTTTTTGATTAAAGGGTTAACTGAATCAAATCGGGCTGTAATTACTGTCTACATTGCATCAGGTTTAGACAAGAATGTACAAATTGATGTTATCTACACTGACCTGGCCAAAGCATTTGATGCTGTAGATCATGATATCCTGTTACGTAAGCTCAGTTACCTTAACTTTACTGAACCCTCGCTAACTTTCATTACCTCATATTTAAAAAATCGTAGTCTGTTCTTTACAAAGAGCTTATATCAAAATAATATGAAGTTCGATCAGGGGTTCCCCCACGATCAAATTTAGGACCTCCTCTATTTCTGATATTCATTAATGATTTTCCACATTGTATTACTGTAACAAATTTTAAATTTTAGTGTGACTTAATCAGTGTTGCTAAGTGTTGTGCGTAAAGTAATCTTGCTATAAATGTTAAAAAATGCAAGACTGTCTCTTTCACAAAACTTAAAAATAAGTATAACTACACATACGCAATTAACAGTGTTTAGATAAACAGTACCAATTCAGTAAAAGATCTGAGTGTAATCTTTGATTTTACATCTAATACTTAATACGCACATAGTGACCATGAGAAATGAAGCCTATAGAAACTTAGGATTAATTGTTAGATTGGGAAAGGATTATAATAGTCCGCAGGCTCTCAGATTACTGTATTTTAATTATGTCAGATCTAAATTAGAATATACGTCTGTAATATGGAATCCACAATGCAGTAAATATTCCAGAATCATTGAGGTAATTCAATCAAAATTTTTTAGCTTCTTAGCTTACAAACAAACAGGTTTTATCCAAAATTTGATTTGTCGTCGCTACTGGCAGTCAACTTTGATCTTCTGACCTTTCAGAAAAGGAGAATTATTAATGATATTGTATTTCTTTGTAAAATATTTAATAATTAAATTGATTGTACAGATTTAACCACAGCTATTTGTATAAAAGTTCCCTCACTTAGAACTCGTATGCGAAACAATGAGCTTTTCTTCTGTCACAAGGGCAGAACAAATGCTATGTTAAAGTCTCCTATATGGCGAACTTATACTGCCTATAATAAGTACTTGGGAACAGATAAAGAGATAGATATGAACAATATGGCAAAAACAGGTATACCATCTAGACTGATTCGATATATGTCAATATACTAACTGAAACTCCATTTTGAGGTAACTTTATTAATGTTTTGTTCTGCTCTATGCAACGGAGCCATTATTATTATTATATCCAGAGCCAAAAGGAATTTGAGTCTTATTAAATGGGTTGCAAAATTTTTTAATAATACAAATGTATGTAAATTATTGTATTGTGCATTGGTCAGAAGTCATTTGGAATATACAAGTGAAGTGTGGAACTCTGATCAAAAATATTTAATTAATAAAATTGAGGCAATTCAGAATAATTTCTTGGCATGGCATAATTGGAAATTTGAATCTACTTTTGAATGTACTTCTGTAAGTGAAATGAGAACTGTGTTGGGAATATTGAATCTGAAAGATCGCATATTGCTATCTGATGTAGTGTTCTTTTCTGATGCTCTTACTGGAAAACAAGAGTTTATTAACACTATAAATATAAAGGTTCTTATGTATCTTTCAAGAAAAATTGAACTCTTTAGTCTTATTTACCATTGTAGCTCTGCCAGTACAAAGATGTGCTAAAAGTGTAAATAAATTATCGCAAATTATAGATATATTCAGTGATGATTTTAAAACTTTAAGAAACAAAATTATAAAATATTTATTGGATTTGTAAATTCAAGTTTTGTGAACCTTTTATTTTGGTAACAGAAGTGATGGATTTTTATTAAATCTAACCGTCTTTATCTTGAACCTTCCGTATGGTATTTTATTGTTGAATATGTATTATCGATGTGTTTTTCTTGCATGATTTGTGATTGTTTCCTTTTATGTTGTTTACATGTATTTTATGTTAATGTTTTTTAATGGGAGACTTGTATTGGTTGCTATGACTGTGTAGTGGTCGTCACGCGGGAATTAAAAAAAAATTGAAGTTTTTCTGTAGTATTCTGTGTCTTTGTTGATTGTCCTTTTTGGACAATATTGAAATAAGTTTTAGGTTTTCAATATTATGGTACAAAAGCATCTTATCTCATCATATGTCGTGGTTGTGAAGATAATGTTTGATATGTGTTAACAGATAGTACGTTCCTTGTGGTCATTGCTTGGTGGTAAATCTATTCTCTTTGCAATCCTTAGTTTGGAATTTGTCGTTTAATCTTGCAATAAATACATCCAATGCTGTTAAACGCAACCGAATCTATTTTCCCTATAATAATATATTATTCAGTTAAGGGTTGACTTTACTTTAAGTCAACTTGAGTTATCGTAGCAGTTGGCGTAACGAAAAGGAATAAAATGTTGGGTACAGGCACGCAAGTTGAAACACTAGATGTTAACCAACCAAATGTAAAAAGTTATTTAGAGCGTTTCGAACATCGTTGTTCAGCATACAAAATAGCAGACGAACAAAAGCTGAGTTTGCTATATTCACTTATCGGTTCTAGGGCTTGTGAGATGCTAAAGAATTCATGCCTGCCAGAACCACTTGACAAATTTTCATTTAGTCAGATTAAGGATAAATTGTTGGTCTTATTTGATTCGAAACACTCCGAGATTGTAGAGCGATACCGTTTTCATCTGTTAAAACAAAATGAATATGAAACTAAAAGTCAATATGTAGCCCGTCTTAAAAATCAAGTCATGCGTTGCGATAACGAAGAACTTTTGGATGTCAGGCTAAGAGATCAATTTGTTTTGGGCATACTTGACGACGATATTAGAAAACGATTTCTTGCTGAAAATCAATTTACATTTGACAAAGCAGTAGAACTTGCTACTATTGTAGAACATTTTAGTTCTGATGTGGAGGCTATGAAAAAGCGTGATTCTCATAGTGCAGTGTTACATAAGTTCACATCCAACAGCTCAAAATATTCGCAACCTAACGCTTATAATCCATAACAATGTACAGTTAAAATTATGAATTGTCTTCGATGTAATTACAAACATCCGTATGGGAAATGTAAACCATACAATGAATATCGTTTTGCTTGCAGCCTTAAAGGTCATTACAGGAACAGTGATTATTATAAATTTAAAGAAACATAAAGCCTCCTCATCAGTCATTGCAAGAAACTACTCAGGGCAGTTTGAATCAGCAACAGATAAATAGGTTGGATTACAACTATTTGGACGATGTATTAGGCATTCCTACGAATTTTTTGCATAGACCTGATCAAGTAACTCTAGACATATGGTTGCGCTTAGGTAATAACTCCGTGCTCTTTAGAATTGATTCAAGAGCACTCAACAATATGATCTCATTCCAGTTATTATAAACTATTAGTGCAGAAAAGTTCATGTATCCAACCTCTAAACAGATAATATTGATTAATGGTACGACTTTACCAGTGATAAGTGCAGTATTTTTGCATACGCAATTCCAGAGTCAACTATTTTATTTGCCTTACATTATAGTCGATACAATATTGCCTTTACAAATCCTAGGTAGGGATGGTTTGCTTAAGTTATGCCCACACTGGATTAATAGAATTCAACATAGTACTTGTTCTAGTGAGTTCAAAGTACAAAATATTTGTGACCAACAATATACTATGCAAATACCAATTGTCAAAGAGCAACATGAACCAAAATTTAATTGTTGCCATGAATCACAGAACAATTAAATATAAGGAACTAAAGCAACAATTAGAGGCAAATTTGTCAGATATTAAGGCTTACGTAGATAGCAATATCAAATTATTAAGAAAGGATTTGTCTTCCATTCCAATAATCAGCCAAAGCAATCAGGAACTTGTTTCTAATCAAAATTTAAATTTTGACATTAGTTCATAATTGAAAGTAAATAGTCATATAGTATCGGATGAGTTAAAAGGCACTCTAAAGTAAGACCTTATTTAGAATCAAGGAATGACAATATCAAATTTCAGGATACTAATGATAAGATTCACTTGCATTCGTTTAGGTAAGTAGCTAAAAAGTTACGTACAGTAGGCAACGAATATTTTAGAAAACGAAATTGGAGGACATCTTTACGATATTATGTCCCTGCTATGCATATTGAGCCAGATAATGTTTTGCTTTATAATAACATCGCAGCAGTATGGTTTAAGTTAGGTAACATGATGGAATCTATTAAATGGAGTCATCGTATACTAGAACGTTGCCCATACGGAGAAGATAACAAATTATTACTCAATAAGGTATCTGAGAGAATACAGCTTGCTCAAGAAGCACTAGAAGCTCAACAGGAATCATCTATTTCACTTAATGTTCCAGAGTGTATCCTTAAGAAACAGGTTTACCAGGAGCAATATGGTGTCAGTACAGTTAAAGTAAAGACCGATGACGATGATGATACAAGTTTTGTCTCGCTACAGAATTGGTCCTCAGAAGAAGAAGTTGATATCAATGATCTTATGAATTCAGTTCAAAATGTTCCCGCAGATGTGGTGTCAATTATTACTCTAGATGACACTAGTTTCTTAAACTTGGATGCAAATTCACTTAGTGATGGTTGACAACGTCTTAAAACATGTTTTTTGATAAATTTGAAGATGAAATGGACAGAGTTTGCTTGAATAAAGTTCCAATCTCAGTTGCTTCTCAGTTATCTAACTTAGAGGAAGAATTCACAAATCTGGTTCCTGTTTCGCATATAGATGAATTAGTGAAACAAGAGTAGGAATCTTGTTCATTCAAGATGGAAATCGTCACGCATCCTACAAATGATGTCCAACGATGTCTAAATAAGCGTGAGGTTAAACCAAAAGAGCAAAGGATCAATAAAAAGAAAAAAGAATAAAAACAAAGCGGTTAAGTAAGTGGTAAGGCATTAAAGAAGCTAAAAAAAAGAGTTGAAAAATCTGGGTTTAATTCAGGTCTTAGAGAATCCAGATTTCAAGAATGTCCAAAGTTTTGTAGAAGAAATGTTCGAAGGTGGTAACCAGTATTTGGCTGTATCTTATATTTTGCCGCACTTGGATGTTAAAGTTAGCACTGGAGGAAGGAGAATGCTATGAAGGTGTAGTGGTCGTCGCGCGGGAATTCAAAAAGAATATAAAAACGAAGAAGTTTTTCTGTAGTATTCTGTGTCGTTGTTGATTGTCCGTTTTGGACAGTACTGAAATAAGTTTTAGGTTTTCAATACTATGGTACTAAAGCATCATATCTCATCATATGTCGTGGTTGTGAAGATATTGTTTGATATTTGTTAACATATAATAGTGTGTTCCTTGTGGTCATTTGCTTGGTGATAAATCTATTCTCTTTGCAATCCTTAGTTTGGAATTTGTCGTTTAATCTTGCAATAAAGCTATCCAATGCTGTTAAATCCAACCGAACCTATTTTCCTTGTAATAATATATTATTAAAAAAAAAAAAAAATACTGGCGTAACAAGCCTGCTCCAACGCCATCTGTCCGTGTTTTGGTGGAACTACGTCCACCTGAGTAACGGCTGTGGTCAGCATTGCGCGTACCTAACCACGAACAGGCGTATCAGGGGCTTACCGGACTGGAGTGTGGCCGTCACGTCTTTATTCACGTGACTCCCCAATTTGCCTCACGACGCTGGGTGGACGCCGAAAAGTTTGACTCCAGCCGGGAATTGAACCCGGGACCACGCGGACATGAGTCCAACGCTCTAACCACTAGACGGTGGAACCCCTAATAATATATTATTCAGTTAAAGGTTACCTTTACTTTAAATCAACTTGAGTTATCGTAACATTGGCCTATATGCTGTATTGTCATTTTTGTACGCCCAAATAAATTCAAATCCAATTCAAATTATTATGTCAAATTTATCTTGTGGAAATTATGTTAATGTCTTTGTCTGTGCGATTGGGTTTATATTTTCTTCTATCTTGTGGAAACTATATTCATGACTGTTTTATTCCATGTGGTTTGGTTTGTAAAGATTTTTTGTTATGTGTCCAATTTGTGTTATTTTATTATGCAATGGAAGACTTTAATTAGGCATTAGTCGGTTGTTTTCCAAATAAATAAATAAAAACAATGATATTCAATTTAAATTTGCATATTGCTACTTCCGATTATCATCTATTTTGACCACTGAAAGATGGTATACGAGGTCGACTAATTTCAACCTTGGTACACAGTTCCAGCGAAGCGTCATGTTCTCTATGAAACACGAGAAAAAATGTGGAGCAATTGAAATCATATTTTCATAGTGTTATCACTACAGTATAAATTATAATGTACGACGGCAGATGGCAGTGCGTACAATCTAAAAGGAAATATGCCAAAGTGCGCTAATGTTTGACTTGTCCACGTATCTCTTTGCTTGCGTGAACTAAATTCTGGCAACGTAGTAATAATGATCAGGAGAAGATTTTGGCACTGAATGCAGAAGGAGTATCTATTTATAATAGCGAAATTGATAGACGGCTTTGGATTGATCATAACCAGTCGGAAATGTATAAAGAAAGTAACAAAAAAAAAAAAAAAATGTGTGGGATGTTTAAGGTACTATGCGGTCGCAGAAAAGAAAACCAGCCCCATGTTGTACAGGACAATTAAAATGGTGGCAAAACGCGAAAGGAAACTGATAAGATAAAATTAATTTTATGAGCGGTAACAGCACTATGGCGAAAGGAAACTGAGTTTAAAGTAGATTCTTCTAAGATTTAACAAGAATTGGGTGGATTTTGAGCACAGATACGAATGATTTCAGTATGCAATCATTGCACCATTCATATTTCACGATGATATTGCCAGTTATTAACGATGTAGGGTTGTGTCCCTCAGCCCTGGCCATTCTGCAGTTATACTGGAATTCCAATTCACCTTATTTGAATCCTATTGAGAATTTATGGTTGGTTATGACTTCAAAACTTAGTAAATATTGCTCGGCTAGTAAAAGGATATAGTGTAAGTAAATTGTTCATGTTTAGTACACACGTCCCAAACCTAGAGTCAATGCCGCAAATAGTTCAAACGCTAAAAAAATAATATATATATATATATAAAAAGCTCGAAGTGGATACACGAAGTACTATGATTTATATCTGATATTAAGTAAAACTTAATGTATAATGATGCTATTGAATGCAACAATCAAATACTGTCCCCTTGTTACAAATTTAATTAAATGATTCTAATTTGCATTCGATAAAACCTGTCGGTGGGAATATGTTTTTGCAGCCCTTCGTTTCTTTGAATGTACTATTCTGCCATTAGCCTGAGAAAACTCCTGGAAAAATATCGTACAGGAAAGCCATCTGTCGGACTATGAACCCAGGACAACACTTAACGCAAAATCAAGCCCTACCCAAACATTTTTTTTTTTACTAATTTGTATGAAGTTATATTTTAGAACAAATGTAAATTTAGCTATATAAGTGCTAAACTTCAGTATTCTGGATAAACTGAGTGACCATTTTGAATTTTTAATAAATTTTAAATTAGAAAATTCACTTATAGTGCCTTTTTTTATAATAACGTATGTATCTCCTTATCCAATATAAACACATAACTGTATTAAGGGTTTGTTCTGTCAATCTTTGTGAATAATAAAAATTATTTGATTTCTAATCGAGGATATTAAAAATTAACAATAACGTTACGAAGTGTGGAGAATGGTTAACAGAAATGTAACGCTATGAATGGCAAACACTAAGCCACAACCGAAAATACAATGTAAATATTTGAAATGCGAGAAACTTTCTTCATTCTATCGGACATCTTAATCTTGTCACATAAGAAGTGTGAGATCTCTTTCTGTGATATGTAAGACTTAGTTCATCTTCTGTCCTGAGTTGAATTCTATATCTTTTGAGCATGTCGCCAAGAAGGAATGAGAAGATTCTCACCTATTGCACAGATGCTTTGGAAAGATTGACCTGATCTTAAGTCCCAGCGTGACCTCCTCAGGTCAAGTCTCGTGAGATTTCCTGCATTGCTGAGAGGATGGTCGACAAACACGTCAATAGGTTACAGCTTCTCTGTGAGTTTGTAGTCGAAGACTTCCATTCCCGAATCGTCAACATCAGTGGGGCGCCTTCTCCCTCGGCACAGCATTGAGAATTACTCCTCGAACCATGAGCAGATTGCCACTTCTCTCAAAGCTTTCAAAAGATTGGGGAAAAGGAGATTCAAATAAGATTCTGCTACGAACCACTGAGTGAAATCTCGATATTCTTAACACGCAGTGGAGCCAACTGTCTGTTTCAGACTATCGACACTTCTTAATGTAGTCTTGTTATTTAATACTTGTTCATATTTTCTCCACAAAGATATTGCAAGAAACAAAAATACCGAGCATTTATCGCATAATACGGCATTAAACATATTTTTGTTCTTAAGGTGTTAGTTAATTTTTTTTTATATATATATATATATATATATATATATATATGCACTTAAAAGTAATACTAATATTTCTGCTTATGATGATAGCAATGATTGTTACAAGAGTTATCCAGCATCAATTACTTATGTGACAAGAAAACTTTTAGCTGAGATACAAAACATTGTTCACACAGAAGCGAATTATGGACTTCAAACCTAGGGAAGTAACATAATCTTCTCAATGTACTATTAATTAGATTAGATTGTATTAAGATCAACGACTTCGCAATAAATATCTTTATATATACTCAATTAATAAAACAGATATTTAATCATAAGCAGTTATTTTACATTATCTTGAGACGAATACTTAATGTAGTTTCAGGTTTATCATACGTTAAGATAGTACGTAAAGAAGGAAATCCACACACTATAAGAAATAATCATTCAACATGCACAACAACGTAGAATAAAATTCTTAGTTTATGAATTTATTCAAATATTTATCTATCTTCTTTACTTTTCTTGTCCAAATTCAGAAACGAGATCATACAATGAAAAACAATTCAACACATCTTAGCAAGAAGAAATGAACAATTATGTATTACGTAGTTTATCCTAATGTATATCGTATTTTTGCACCGTGAGAAAAAGAACGATCACTTACCTGGAACACTATCGTTAGTCAGGAAAATAGTCTCCATCGGACTCAGCAACACTCTGCCACATGTCAATCAGATTTTGAACCCCGCGCTGAAGGAAGTCACCGGTTTTGGAAGCAAAGAAATGGATCACTGTTCGTTGCACGTCATCCTCATTTTGCAGTGTTTTCCCGGAAAGGTGGTTTTGCAGGCTGCGAAAAAGACAGTAGTCTGTTGGTGAAAACGCCGGGTGAGTGAGTTTGTTCCAGTAACATTCCTCGATCTGAGCACAGGTCCTTCTTCCCGTGTGTGGGCGCGCGTTTCACGTGAATGAGCACACCTTTGCGATTAATCACAGCAGGACGTTTCTCCAACAATGCACCGTAGGCGTTCAGGCTGCTGACAGTAGACATCTGCATTGATGGCCTAATTAACCTCAAAATCAATTATCACACGGATATCCTTACTCAACTTCACTTTGCAAGGACGGGTTCTTGGACAGTTCCTGCTGTCCCCCTCTAGGTATCCACTGCCGTTTACGTGTAGTGATATGGTAGAGAACTCACTTTTCATCCCCTGTCCCCATTCTGTCCAGAAATGGTTCACGTCTGTGACGGGTGAGCAGGAAACTGCATATGTTAGCTCACTTCTGCTTCCGTTGAGGCGTTTACGCATTGGGTACGCATTTTATGAGTTCCGACAAGTACCCAAGGTTCTGCAGATGACGATGAACGGTCGAATGGGTGGCATGGAGTTCACTGGCCAGTTCTTCAACAGTTTGCATTGGAATTCCCTCCACCGCTGCTCGCACTACCTAAATGCTAAGTTTTGTCGTGATCCGTATAATGGTATGAAGGAATTTGAAAAATTGATTTTTTGTAATTGGTTTGCAACACTGCGCCAGGAGTACTTCTATGGCCTGTCCCAGTACCTAATGCACTTATACGCAAAATTTGATGTAAATCAATGGGCGTGTGTAGATTCGTCTGAAAAAACACATTTGTAAAATTTGAAGTTTTAAATAGGTTGGCACCACTGACAATTTAAGAGCCGCTGCTCAATTGTTTTATTATGTATACTAATATGTATCCCAAGTTTGGTGCAGTTACGTCAAACTGTGTGGAAGCAATTGAAAACTTAAATTTCATAAATTGATGGCAACACTGCGAACTCGGTGACCCGGAATAGGAATACCTCTGCGGCTGGAGTGCTTGATAACATATCTAAGCACAAATACGAACATTCTAAAAATATATTCATGAAAATCGGAAATTGCTGGGCGACTGGACAAATGTACTGCGGAAAGAACTCCTATTAAAATCACATAGAGAGAAAATTTCGATTCTCTTTCATTCAAAGTTGATCAGGAGGAGAGGGATGCAAATGCTTCATAACATATCTAGGCATAAACACAAACATTTTTTTAAAAAATCATGAAAATGGATCCAGTAGAAATAGCTGAGCGACTGGACTAACGTTCTGCGAAAAGATCTCAAGTAAGATATACGTATATAGGGAGAACAATTTCGATTCTCCTTTATTCAAAGTTGATGAAGTGGAAAGAAATGCGAATGCTTCATAACATATCTAGACGTAAATTTTAAAAATTTTGAAAGAAAACTCAAACAGATTGGTCCATTAGAAATGACTGGGCAACTGGACAAAAGTTTTATGAAACTATTTTATGATACATGATGCTAAGATAATGGCACATGATCACTCGTAGGCATATCGTATATCACCAAGACCGGAGCACTCGAAAGGGTACCAAAGGACATATGTACAAGGAGTAAAACAGACTTCGCAAGTACTTTGTGCGACAAATATTATAAAACTCTAATCACCCGCAAAATCAACACCTTACATATAGTGTACAAGGGTGCTGTCCAGGTAAAAGTATCTTATGAGACTAAGTTTTATCTACTAAATGCGCATGCCTTCCGATTTCCCTCAACTATTGAAAGATTGAAGATACAAGT
>JAGDQP010026029.1:15033-26327 GCA_022664845.1 Lepisma saccharinum
TTTTTTTTTTTTTTTTGTTTTTTCTTTTTTTTTGGGCCCCGCATTTTTTTTTTTTTTTTTTTTTTTTTTTTTTTGTAATTTTGAATTTAAGGAAAAGTATAGTTTACATTTTCTGAAAATGAGAATGATACTGTTCCATCAATTTATTATAATCAAGCAACACTGATTACAAAGTTACTATCTAAGTATAAGTTCTACATATAAAATAATTAATGCTGTTCACTTTTCCCCCACTGCGCGCAGCCGTACCCTTTCTTCGTTTCACATCTTTCTGTACGGTAAGAAATATTTTGTTATTAGAGCTTATTGACGTGTTACTGCATAGAGATTTCGTTCTCGTTACACGAAGACTTTTTAGGTCATTTTGGAAGTTTAATTATCGAATAGGTATTGAACCACTTTTACAATTTATTTCGAATTTCCATTTTTCTATCGGTTCTTAGCTAAACTAAAAAAAAGTGTGATAGGGTGACTAGAGGAGAGATGTCCCATTTTTTGTCGGCAGTGCTTTGAGAAATGAAAATAAAATTACAGAATAGCCTTAATAAGTGAAATGTGTAGATACTGTAGGATGGCATTTAAACTAAACATTACGGTTGCCAATATAGATATTGCATCAATGAAATGTATTCAAAATTAAAGAAAAAATAACAAAAAAGCGTCTTTGACCAATGTGACACGAATGGGAAAATACCGGGGTAAGCTAAATTGGTACACATGCCTACATTATCCTTCACATGTGCACAACACAAAGTTGGTTCGCCCGCAATTGAGACATCTTTCTGAAAATTTGTACAAGTTCCATGGAGACATTGCTCGCATACACAACACTGCATCCAGTCACATGTCTCTTTGGTTTGATGATAGTGCTCATTCAGTATATTTTATTTAAAACGGGCTATTTTAAACATGTTTTCTTCAATACCCCCTCCCCCTAATGAACAAAACCATGGATGCTGCACTGATGTGCCACACCGCTGACAGATCAAAATTTCAGCAAATTGTTGTCGTGAATGACATGAACCGTCGCATAATCTTGTAAAACACCTGCACATGTTTAAGCTCTAAGTGTAATCAGTAATTCCCGTAATAGTCTTCAAATCTGTAGCCTACTTCCAAACTTTTCCATTGAGTATCATTACTACTTGCAGAACGAGACTATAGATAATATTAATGTAAAATGTGTATTTAGATAGACTCGCCCTTTTCAGGAACAATGTATAAATACATACAAGACAGAAACAAATATATTTGCACATGTAACTCCAGGTTTTAAAGCGACAATGACGGGGCGTCTTTCCCCAGCATGTAGCATTCACTGCTGAAAGACGCCCCACCCCGCCTGATCACGTGTTCACCCCGGGCACGGCGCGGTAATCTCACACAAAGAAAGAAGTTGTAATAGAACATTCTACTTATGTGCACGCCACGGACATTCAGTGTTTCTTTGTAACAACACTGCACACGTAAATTGCAGACCTGAAAAACTTTCGGGAACAAAACAGTGGTACTTACTTTTCATCATTTTTTCATACAATTCTCGCCGACGTGCAAACAGTGACACACACACACACACTTTCACTGACTGTTGGATGCTCTTTCGTAAGCGAGAATTTATTTTCCACATAGAAGTTTCGTTTTCAGAGACTAATCACCGGAAGTACTATTATAATTCGTCGTCAGGGGCCGCCAGTTTGGCATACCGGTAACATCAAACCATGCATGATATAGTTAATTTTACTACGCTTTAAATATTTAATATACGTTCGAAACAACACACACAAATGAAATTACTTGTAAAGGCATTACTTCCAAAGTTGGTCGGCCGTCTGGTTTTCGACTAAAATCCTGATGAAAGCTACAAAAATTTAAAAATCATCAATCTTTACGTCCAGTTCACTGATTTTCTGTTGTTCACATTTATTATTAATAATTGCTTTCTTGCATTTTTCGTACATCATCTTAAATTAGTGACCATGGGAACGTGGAGGTTAGGTAAGCTTTGGTGCGGTCATGTATCTTTACACTTTGTTCTCATATACGTCACAGTTCTTTTCACCTGTAGTAATGTTCACAATATAAATACTCGTAACTTTGCAACAGTCAAATCATGTGGTAACCTTCCGCCAAGTAATTCCCTCCGCTTCCCAAATAGTTTCATCTTTGTCACCGATTATACAATAAAATAAACTCAACTTTCGTTCTTTTTATATATTATTAGCCACACAAACGAGCAAATTATCTATTTCTTCCCTGTAAATTTTCTAAATTTTACTAGAAACGGCCGACCAACTTTGGAAGTTAACCCCTTGTAAATAATAAAACTATATGAAAATAATGTAAAATTCTTAAAAAATAACCATAACTCAAAAACTTCTTTCACCTCGAAAAGTTCAACTGTTTTTGCTGTCATCTATCGGGCATCAAATATATTAATGTTAAATAATACAGAGTTATATGAAGGTTTATGCAGACCAGTTCTGCCACCACCAGCCACAATTTAGCAGCTACAGAGTGTGGGGCATCTTCGGGACATCTGTGGAGCATCTCTACCCGGAGAGAGGAGGTGGTCTATTGTTCCCACGCTGACCAGACGTGTTGGAAGAGGAGAGCCGAAGCTCTGAACTGTGACTGTCACTGTCTTTTTATTCACAGCAGCTCCCGATATTGGGTCAACACCCAAATTTTTAGATCCCACCGGGAATCGAACCCGGGACCGCTACGGAGGAGGCTTTTATATATATACCTATATGAGAAATAACACAAGAGAAAATCCGCCAGTTTTATAGATACTGTAGTACATACAATAAGCAGTGTACAATGTAAGTTTCAGTTTCTGCTTCATTACGAGGAGTTAGATTCGTGATTTTGTTATATTACTTCCGAACATATAAATTTGATCAACAGAAGTCTACTTTTAACATTTGTTTAGTTAGAACTTAACCCGGGGAAACAATAATGTATAGCCTACATTTTAATTGCATTGCTTGAAAAAGTTCGTTCTTGAGAACATTTCTTTTTTTCAATATTATTAGTACAACCTCCCCCCCCCCCCAAGAAAAAAGTTAATAGTGCAATTAACGGTTACCTACAGCTCGTGCCTCCTATTTTCAAATAAATACATTCTCCTAGCATTCTTAATATTTTAAGGTACCGTAGAACGGGGTTACTTGGTGACACCTAGGGGGTAACTTGATGCCACTGACGCTTCAATACATAAGAGTCCGTGTAGAGAGAGCAGTTTTATTAGTTGACATATTGAAGTGTGATGTGTCCGTGGACTAGTAATGGTGCTGTCATCTAGCGTAAAAAATATCAACGTTGTGAAGAGGCCATATCTACACGGACTTTTGTGTTGAAAAGTCAGTGGCATCAAGTTACCCCGTATGCACTGTTTCTTCCAGGCATGCTTTCGGGGTGCTTTGCCCCCCGGAGGTTTTCAACCGCACCCCCAAAAGAATTAGTGTTAGTACTTATATTACTCACACGTATACTGAAATACGCATATAAAAGTACATTCTATAATATTGTTCATGTTATTTTGAGGTTAACTAAGGAAGTATGCATGGGCGGCGAAAGGGGGCAGTTGCCCTCCCCCCTACTTTTTCCTACCATTCGACTAGTGAAAATAGAATGCAGAAATTGTGCATTGAAAAGCGTAAAAAGAAAACGGGGAATTGCTCCCTGATTCTCGAGTAATTTGTCACTGACCATACTAGCAAAGAAAGTAAACTTATTAAGAGTTCATGTCATTATTTTATCGATTATTATGAGATGTTACAAAATTAATCTTTTTAAGCTTGTTCAGTTCCAGTAGTTGCATAATTCTACAAGTTGAGAACTGTCACAAAGTAAAGTTAGTAAGTGAGAAAGTGCTTTTGGGTGAGTAAAAACGAAAACAGTGCCTTTGCTGGTTTTAGAATATATTGCAAATAATGCTTTACAGTACCTGCATATACGTTACACGAAAAACTGAAAGAAGAATGAACTGTTAGTGCTACTTACAAGCATATAGTTTTATTTATTTAAAGATTTCCAGATACAACCGAATTTCAGCCATTTTACACCGAACATGAGCCATTTTACACCAGCAACGAACCCGGGGTTTTCCAATTACAAGGCGAGCACCTCTTCCTGACATTACAGTGTGGAGCACTTTGCATTTTCTAATTTTCAAATAGAAAGGAATGTCGATTGTCAGGTAAAAAAGTTTTATAACGCGAAAAACTTCTTTCTGCATCACACGATGTTATCACCAGAAATTTGAAACTCTTTAAAAAAATAGTTTTAAAAAAGCAACGGCGAGGATTTATTTGTATATATTAAAATTACATTGCAATGCGCAAACGACTCAAAGATTGAGAGTCACACAAAGAGCAGTGGAGAGATGCATGCTAGGAATAACCAGGAGGGACAGGAAGACAAATGAATGGATTCGCGCACAAACAAAGATAGAGGATGTAATCAAGACTGCGAAGAAGATGAAGTGGAGATGGGCCGGTCACATAGCTAGACGAACAGATGGAAGGTGGACGACAAATGTACTACAGTGGATTCCGAGAGAAAAGAAAGGACCGAGGCGACGTCCAAATGTAAGATGGGTAGATGAAATCAAGCGTTTTTCAGGAGCTACATGGATGAGGATAGCAGCAGACCGAGATATGTGGAAAGAAAAGGCCTTCATCCAGCAGTGGATAGAAAACGGCTGAATATGATGATGATGATTAAAATTACATAGATTTTAAAAAAAAAATGTATAAGCTGAAGTTTAAACGCAGAAAATACAACAAATTACGGGAAATATTAAATTCAGTCAGTATTACTTTGAAATTAGTATATTAAAATCACTATACACGAAATTAATTTGTTAAACAATTAATTATTAAAATATGAATGCTTCGAGAAAATGAACTAAAATGGGTATTTAGAGACAAAACGTAAGAAAAAAAAATGAAAACGAACAGCCGAAAACTGATCACAATCACTCAGTTCGCCCACGTATCAATACATTTCAACAATTTAAAATTATCTCAATTAAATAATTTATCCCCATTTATTATAAATGGTGTACAAGAATATCCTGTTATTTATGCAATCTCACTTTTGAAAACTCCACTAGGTCATACATATTTTACACTGATAACAAATATTCAAAGGTTAACTTGCCCCTCCACTTCTGACCGGCAATCGCCGCCCAGGGAAGTATGACATGGTCTTAAGTAATGTTAGTGTTGTTTTATAGTATTAGCACTTAGGAGTCAATATACATTATTTAAAATTTTCGTGTGACCCCTCCCCCAGAAAATTCCTGAAAGAAACACTGCCCATGTCACCAAGTAACCTCGTTCTACGGTAGTTGAAACATCTTTATTTAGTTGGCGAACTTCCTTATGTTTGAAAGAAGTTGTGTTTTTCTATAGTAAGAACTGAGACGAATATAACAGATAAACTAGGTTCAAAGGTGTGAACTTCCGCGACTGACCGATGGACCTAGTTCAAACTTACGTTGGCCGAAGATTTGCGCTGAACCTGATTGGTGTAAACATGGCGAATTAAGGGGGATGGTGAATGGGACAGTTGTCCCTTCCAAGAAATGAAGAATTTTTATGAATAAATTATAGCGAAATAGAATATATAGCATAAAAATATTAAGTGTGTACATCAGGGTGATTTTTAAACCTTGTATTTGAAATAGTAAAGCCGATGAATTTTAAAACGCTGCAAATATGATTTTTAAAGAATGCAGGAAGTAAAGTAAATTTGGCAAATTCTTGACGTAAAGATAAAATGCTTGTGGGACTCCACCTCTACAAGGAAATATCGTTTATCCACCATTAGGTGCAACACAATTTCCTGTTGAACGTACGATGATCTCAGATCAAGAAAAGATCTATCTTGATGAACACAATTTTTCTGAGCTGGTGCGAAGAAAGTATTTGTTGTTCTTTACTTGTAAATTCTAATCAAGCTATTGAGTAAATGGTGAATGGTAGTGGTAATGTATAGTTTCTTAGAAAAAGATTTTAGTTTTAGTATTTCTTCTTAATACTTCAATTGCCAAATAAATATCAATATTTTACTTAAATCAGGTAACTACAAAGTGAGAGGTGACTTTTGCTCTCTTTGTACAGAAAATTGTTTTATTCCTTTCGCTTACTTCAAATAGAAAGAAAATGTCAATTTCCACCTCACATTCTTATAAATACTTAAGTAATCACAGTTAATAAAATTGTTAGTGAAATATTTATTCGGTATCATCAATTTCTTCATCTTTGCATCAATGACACACACTAACTCACTCACAAATACTTTGACACATTCATACACATAAAACACTAAAATAGTTTTGGACCAAAATATTCTGCATTGTCTCGCTCAATTACCCCGACTGGTGAAATATGAACGCTGTGAGCCTTCACCCCTCTCACACGTATTCCAGATTTTAACTCAACTAACAACCCCAATTATATGTGTGTAGAGAACGTAGGCGGTCTTTATTGACTCATGTTAGACCGCTAGTTTAGTGCGCATCTAATCTATGTTGGAGGAAACATGAATATGAATCACCACATTATTAATAGTGTGGGCTCCTTTGCGTACGCGTATAACAGCTTTTCTCTAGTTAAAACGGTTCTCTTCGATCGTGGTAATTAACCAGAGGTTAGCGGAGCCGGAAACAGTAATGTGCTTCTCTTGATTTTTCAACATAATATAGCCGTGAAAGTGTCATCGTCATAACCTCCGTGTTGTCCCTACTCGCTGCTGCAGTACATTGTGACATCATATTCGATGGACGTTTTTCAACAAATTTACGTGGCTGAGGCAATCCAATGCATTATACATTTCCTCCCACCACAACTCTCACACCTAACCTTGTTAGATAACCGTTAGGGTCCTCTGTGAGACCACACCATGTCATATTCACGCGCCGAAAATTGAGTATAACTGCCGTAAGCTATAATTACAAAACCAAGCTTTTGGGAGATTTCGTGAAAGAGAGTGACGTTAATAAATGTATTTGCCGCTTTGAGACTCTACCACTAGAGTCGTTGTGGATAGTTTTCAAAATTGGGAACGGTTATAATCTGGCATTCATTTTCGGTTCTTTATTGTCACATACGCATTGGTCTGGTCCTTTGAAACATCCAAACTGAGCGAACTATTAATATTAATGAAGTTGTAATATAGAACCTGCTTTCTGTTTTGTCTCTTTCCCCATCTCTTTCCCTCCAATCCTCAACTTTTGTAAAGGGGGAATTAGAATGAAAATAAATATTGTCGACAAGGTTCAACAAATTAGATTATATAACAAAACTACGTAAAAAAAAAAAATGCACTGCACGAAAATTGCACATAAAGCATCGTTGGTTTTTCGATTATCAGTAACAAAATAGAACAATCTTCATTTTTAGGATAGCTATTGCATTTCCAGGGACCACAAAAACGAAGATTAATTTTACATTTCCAAAGAAAAGCTTTCAAATAATTGGATTATTTATAAAACTTTTAATGTAGAAGAACAAAATGAAGATCCAAATCAAAACCTGAAAATGTGTAATTCATTTCAGCTCAATCATTACCATACAATACAATTTTAAAACATATACGAGTACATGTAATTTTAATAAGTTTGTTTATATGGATACATTTACGTTAGAAATGTTATAATTTTATTGAAAATTCATTTGGAAAATAATTGTTTGGTTTTAGATATTAAAATTCGTGATATCGAAAACCTAGTGTTGGCGTTTTAATATAGAAAATTAAACTGTAATAGTTTAAGGTTTATACAAGAAGGATTTAAAATCGTTTAGAGAATGGAGGATCTTTCTTGAACCGACATTCGTACAGATCATTATTTTGTACTGTACAATCGCGAGCATATATTTTTGACCCCCTTGAATGCTCATTTAAGCTATATGAATTGTGGTACTGTTCGCCTATTGAATATGCAACCCAACTTGATTAGTGGATAACCTTGAATGCTTATCATTCCAGGATATGTAATTCTTCCTCCAAGCGCATTTTGCAGGGAAAAGAATGAGAACTTGTATTACGGAATCATATAAATTACAGGCGTTAGCATCACTTAGAGAAATTTGAGATGAAACAAGTTTAAATTCCAAATAGATTTCTTGTAATATAGAGAAACGAATAGACATGTATATTTTAAGAAATTTTATATCCAATTACCACATTCAAGATTGTAATTCATTAATTTTATAATACTATCATATAAAAGAAAAATACTCTGAGATAGAATCAAGTATGGAGCGGAGGAACACAAGAAAGAGAGATAAACATTTTGCACGTTAAAAAATGGAATTGCATTCGCCGACGAAGAGCTCTCGAAAGCGAATCAGGAAAACACCAAATTTTCGAAGATTCTTTTATAGATCCGCGATTTTGTATTTCCGGAAGCGGCTCGATATAATTCATTCCCGTGTTTGTGGTTGATTATTGGCAAATTCATGTATTGACACTATCGGCACAAAACTTACAGGCGTGAACATTTTTTAAAAATATTTATGGGCTTTAGGGATAGTGTTGGGGAAAGGATGTTAGAAAGTAGTCGTGGAGGACCTAGTTAGTGGGTACCATCCCGGCATTTGCCTGGTGTGACTGAGGAAAATACCTGAAAATTCTGTCAGGATGGGCCGTCACTGGGATGATTCCCATGACCTTCCGATTGGTAACTAAACGTTCTACTAACTGAGTTATAACCTCTCGGTGCAAGTGTGGCAAAGCATGCGAACAAAACAAGTGGAGCGAAGTTTGATATTTCGTAATCCCGTAACAGGGCAATTAAGTAGGGCCTGCGCTTACAATATTTTCAGCCATAAAGTGCAAACATAATGCTTGTAGGTTACAAGCAGAGAAGAGACATGTAAAACTATTCCTGTGATAATGAGGATACTGCATAAAGTCAACAAATTTATTTTCATTGAATTGAATTGATTTTTCTTTAAGGCCTTTAGGCAATTATGTCTCAGGCGGTACGGATGATGGAATGAAGAAAGTGGGAAGAAACGGAAGCACCCCGAGAAAACCCACGCACACGGTGTTTGTCCACTACAAAGCCCACATGGCATGAGCAGGGATCGATCCGAGGACACCTGCACCAGAGGTAAGCGCTCTACCAACTTTTTTTTAAACTCGCTTATTTAACTTCCTGTTACACACTACATTTTATTTATACAATTTGGACCTTTAATTTGCGTTTATCTTACTTATCCAAACTACGGACAACACATTTAAAATCACATCCATGCGGGATCGAACCCGCGATCCTTTAGTCACCAGACCAGAACATTAGCCAGCTCGACCACCCGGATCGGCACTGAACCACCGCGGCCCCAATTTATTTTCATGTTCGATCAATTGACCGTAGTTTTACAAATAAATATTTACAACAACTAGTGAACAATGTTCTGGTGTTAATTTTAGTCCTTGTTAAGCTACTCTTATCGCAAAAGGTTCGATTTGGCATATGTGATACGCGGTATACGGTTCCTTCGGACCTCCCGCAGCATATTTTCGTCTGAGATTTAGCATTCTAACACGAAACTTTTCAAAACAGTGCAAATTGTTCGCGCCACAGAGTTCCCTTCGGATTAGTTGCTGTCGCAAACTTTTTAGCTGCACTCGACTGTCAAATAGAAAATACTGATTCCAAAATAATAAACAAATAGTTAAATTGTTTAATGCTAAAAAAAGTACAGAACACTAAAGTTTTGTAATAGTAATTGTAGTTTGTGATGATTGCACACAGCCCACGACTAGAGATTATTACACTATATGGACGTACTATGTGTAACATACATTCGCCACAGTATATTTATGTCAAAAATTAATCACAAGTTTAATTTAATTCTATTGTACTGAGGACCAGTGTGTAGTTATCAATTCAGTGATATCAGTAACTCTACAATCTACATTAGTATTATGTCCACGTAAACCAAAGTAAAAATGGGCAATTTTTAACAGTTCAGAATATTATTATTCTGAGGCACAGCTTTCAAAAGGACATTCCCCGTCTTCTGATAACAACAGAATACTGAATTCTGCTACTGACTTATTTTCGTTACCCATAGACTAAGTCTTTGTCACGGCCGCCATGTTTCTGTCGGTTACGTCCTGCACTAGGGATAGGCAATGGGAAAACACGCAGGTTCGATCCAATCTGCCGGCTATCCTGATTGGTGTTGTCCAGGGTATTCCCCAGTTGAATTAGTAAATTAGTCGAATGACACGTTAGTACCTCAACTAACACCGTGGCCACTACCACCATTGTTCCCAGAAGTAATCGCCGAGAGGCTTCATCTCTCAGACAGGCTAGGCCGAAGTTCAACCCAAATAGAATATTGCTATAAAAATATATTTTGATTATTATATAATGAAACAAAATATTTTCATTCAATTTTCAAATAGCATTTTAACCAGCCTGTTAAAATATATCGTCCCACTAATTGACTTCAGGAGAAGCTTATAGTCAAAATGTTCGCATTGAATTGAATTAATTTATGACCTTGATGAAATTATGGCTCAGGTCAAGATAGGGTTGGGGACCCAAAGTCAAATTTGAAGGTGTCATCCACCTCAAAATAAAATTTCAACCTGAAACTCATGATGGAACTTGATCCTCGACCACACCGGACCTGAACCTCACTCAACTTCGACCTCGCGTCTTGAGGTCTAGGTCAGATTACGTCGAGGTTGGACCTGGCGAGGTTGCTCTTTAAACTATCGAGCTTGTTGATCAGCTTGCTCAACAGTTTATTCGACGAGTTTGCTGTCCAGGAAGCACGAGTATACTTTGCACTATGACAGTATCAGGCTTGCTGATCAGCTTGCTTGACGAGCCTGCCCTTGAGGAAGCTTGACGAAATTTTTGCTATTATACTATAGAACTTACTGATCAGCTTCCTCGACAAGCATGTTTATCAGTGTCGTCGAGGAAGCTCTGTGGAGCAATCTGATCAGCAAGCTCAACAGTGTAACAACGATCTTAGCTTCCCCCTTATACTGGAACTTGGGCCTCAGTCAATTTGAATTTGAATTTAATTTATGACCTTTAGGCATGTAAGGCTCAGGCCAAGATAGGAGGGGAAATGATTCGGGAAGGTGTTGTCTTCCACAAGGTTCACATGGCATGAGCTGGGATCGATCCGAGGACCCCTAGCACCATAGGTGAGCGCTCTACCAACTGGTCCCGCCTTCACCCTCGACTCACGCTTTACCTTCATGCTCACACTCCAAGTTTTTTTTCAATACTATATTTCACCGTTGAATTT
>JAGDQP010026030.1:0-26324 GCA_022664845.1 Lepisma saccharinum
AAAGCAAGCAAGGCAGCGATGCCTAAGTAATATAAGGGAAGCAAATATCAAGCACTACAATAACGCGATACACAACGCCACACGAGCGTTCAGAATCTAAGAGTGAGAAGATCGGATGCGGATGATTCAGAAGATAGAGGGAAACGGGAAGACAAATACCATACAAGATCAATACATACCAACCGAGGTTAGAGATGATTAGAAATGAATGTGGAGATCATCCGGACGATCCGACTAAAATTGTCCATGTGTGCAAAAGCTATTTCGACAAATTTCTTAATGTGCACAATGGAGAAAGAACATAGGAGTTCCGTGGATACCCGAACCCAGCAAGATTGAGATCGAAATGTTGATAAATATAATTTAAAAAATTCAAATCACCAGTAGTAGATAATATTCCAGTCAAATTAATTAAAGCGGGAGGAACGGCACTAATTAAGGAACTGCATAAATTGGTAAGTGCTATATGAAGGAAAGAGTAACTTGGATAGAAATGAGAAACCTCAATAATAGTTCCGGTTAATAAAAAGGAAATAAATCGGACCGTAATAATTGCCGGGGAATCTCATTACCACCAACATGTTACATAGTATTGAGTAATATACTGGTAACTCGCCTAAGCGTATACGGAGATGAAATAATTGCAGATGACCAATGTGGATTTAGAAGGAATAGCTCTACGTTGGACCAGATTTTTGCCTTGAGACAAATCTTGGGGAAGAATATTGTGAATAAGACAGTTCACCAGTTATTCATTGATTGTAAGAAAGCATATGATTCTATCAAAAGGTATACAGTATTCTGGTGCGATATGGAATTGCAAAAGCTCGTTCAACTAGTGAGGATGTGTCTCGGTGATTCCAAAGTGTACTCGTAGGTAATAATATGTCAGATAGTTTCAAGACTCGCAACGGATTGAAACAAAGTGATGCCTTGTTAGCACTACTGTTTAACGTTGCTTAAGAATATGCGATTCTGAATAAAAAAAGAACAAAGAGGACTACCGTTGAATGGTTTGAATCCATTGTTCGTGTACGCAGATGAATTAGATTAAGTAGGGGAGGATATAGAGGCATTACAAAGTAACACCAAAGTCTTATCAGAAGCGTGCGATGAGATAGGTCTACAAGTTAAAATAGAGAAAACAAAATAAGCCTAGGTGATATCAACCAGAAACACAGGCAATAACTGAAATATATTCGTAACAATTAAAAATTAGAACATAGAGAAATTTAACAAATTTAAATACTTAGGAGCATATGATACAAGCGAAAACGAGGTAACTGAACCTCACAACTAATATAAAGGGAATTGAAAATATACAAACGGTTATTCTACCGGTAATAATTTACGATTGCGAAAATTGAAGTACGACCATAGCAGATAAACATAAATTATGAGTGTTTGGAAATAAGGTCTTGAGAAAGATATACGGGTTGAAACGGAACGATATGACTGGAAAATGTAAGACTGCACAATCAAGAACTTCACTGACTGTATGACTTACCTGAGGCTGTAAGAATAATGAAATTGCGAGACTAAAATTGGCAGACCATGTAGCTCGGATGGGAAGAAAACCAAGATTATATTCCATCTTGGTTGGAAATCCGGATGGGAAAACCGAGACGACGCTGGGAGGACACTTATAAGTGATCGTCGAGAAGTAGGTGTTTGTAGCTTGATCTTGTCCAGGATAGAATCCAATGGCGAACATTTGTTGCTTCGGCGATGACCTTGCGAACTCCGTAAGCCATAGAGTAAGTGAGTGAGAACACCCTAATTTTAAAGTATGTCTACCGCACTGAGAATAATCAAATAAGGTTCGCGATCGCACCGCGGAATACCGTACTTCTGACCGCTCCAGAAATGCTAAAGATTCATCCACTGTTAAGGAAATTTTTAATTTCCAAGGTGGCAATATCGGTGAACACCTATCTGGAAGGAGATTTAAAAGCGTTCAAATTCCAACCTCATCATAAAGTAGCAACTCTCTGTTTACAAATTGCGCTCAACATTCTAATTGTTCTCATAATTCTAGTTCAGACGTGCAGCTGTCTAGAGATAGTACCTGTACCGACAGAACAAGTGATTTCCAACTGGCTCTGTGAAATGTTGTTGCTCGAAACCTTTAGGTTTCCTGTGCTTGTGTCAAGGATGCTTGCAGCTCAGTGTCCTAAAAGAGCATTCGGTGGATCAGTTTTCTTAGCAGTCTGTCACTCGTGCCCGCATTTAGGTTGCACTAATGAGTTCCAAAGTAGGGTTTCCGTAGTTCTTTCTTCGTGCATACCTGACCAATATTTGGTCTCTTAAAACAAAGTATATTACCCCGTTCTTGCTCCGCGACTTGAGGGAAACGGATCGTACAAAAGTAAAATAAATTGAATATTTAGTTCTCTTCACCTTAAGAACAAATTAGTTTTCTTTTGATTTAAACGAACAACACTTAACATATACAGTATACGTAGAAGATTAATTTAACATACTACCTTAATAACAATGTATCTTAAGAAAAATCGTTAGGTATAATTAAAACATACATTAGCCAAAACTGTTTATGAATTATTCTCTAAAATACCCGATTCAAACTCATCACAATCCTATCTTCACTAACTCAACTAATTTGTTGAATTTCAAAGCAACAATTAGCAGATTAAATGTCCTTAGTTTGAGTCTTGACAAAAGCTGAATATAATGCCTTTAGAATTTAATAAATATAAGTGAAACTGGTGTCACGTTAGATGTCTCACAGATTACCTTAGAATTTTCATCAGATTTTGGCGACAAAATTACTGTTCTTTACACATACATTAAACATACAACAACACTACAGGGTACACCACAAGAAAGGATACAATTGTTGCTAAGACTCATTCATTTGAAATTAGGAAGAAAAGACTTGTGGTTTAGAAATTCTTGAGGAATAAAATTAGATCTTTAATCTTCCAGATGCCAAATTAACATGTACCACAGCAATTGAAAATACAATTAACTTGTTACCAAAGCACGAAAATTTGCCATTAGACAGAAAATCTACCTCCTTAAAGAAATTTTCAAACAAAAAATTAGGGAAAACATTATCAGTACAAAACCCCTCCGAGGTAAAGTGATGCAAGAATTCTACTCACAAAGAAGTTATATACATTTACCAAGTAACTTTCTTTGTGTCACTATGGCGGAAGTAAGTGGCACAAAGAATTATTTTGTAATAGAATTAAGAGATATATTATTGTCCCTACCTCCATGGTGATACAAAGAAAGTCATTCACAAAATGGATATAACTTCTTTGGTGTGTAGAATTTTGCGTCACTGTTCCAGTTATCCCGAAAGTTTTTTTGTAGTGATATCACTTATTTTGTAAGGCTGGCTATTAAAAAGTGCATAGTATTCATAAGGTCGATTTTAAATGATGGTATGCTCTGTATCTCGAAAAAATAAGCATCTATTAAAAAATAAATATATTTTATCTCATCGAGGTCTGCAAGTGAATCCCAAAAATCCCTGGTACCAACCATTTGGAGCTAAAACAAAGAGACAGACAGAATTACAGACACTTTTCGATCATCAGTGAAAATTCTCTGATTCGGATAAAAAAAAATCATGAACCCTTCACCGATTTTGACGTTTGATACACCATTTGAAAGTTATTATAGCGTAGATTAAAATTCCGCGGGGTTTCTTCCGCTTATATTGTCTGGGGTCCTATGTATCAGCCGTACTAGGAGTTCCAGGGGTTCCTACTGACCCATTTTTGATAGTCTTAGTATAGCCAAGAGCTTTCAAATGAAAGTTCAAGCATCAAAATCAGGCTTATAGTTTGTTAGATCCGAAATTAGCTGTATATATGTGAGTGCCGCTAACAGATTCATTTGTGAGCGTCACTCTACGAACTACCCTTCTTCATGATAGACATGATAAAAGATAATATTATTCGCCAAATAGAATCACATGTAATTCACCTACTTTAGTGATTCCAAATAAAGTGGCTCGTCAGGTAAACTGCGTATTAGATCTAAGGGAGATGGATGTCTATTGTCTTACACTACAGAAATCTAATAGCAGGTAGAAAACAGTACTTACTTTTCCACTCTGGATGTAGCAAGCAGATATTTATAGTAGAATTAAGAAAACTATGCAAGAGTAAATCTGCATTTATTGCGTCTGATGGCCATTGGGAATTTAACCGGATGAATTTCGGATTACAATCTACACTTAGAAGATTTTAAGCGTTGAAAATTACGATTTTAGAAGGGTTTAGACGAATAAAACGTTCTATTTACCTAAGCAAATACAATCGGTTGGGAAAGGTTTTACTTTCTCAAATGACCATTTGATAGATTATCCGAGTGAGAGCTTCAAGTTTAACCTCTAAAAAGTCAGATTCTCAAACGGGAAATTTTCTATTTAGATCATATAATTTCGGAAACAGGTATTAAGCCAGATCTTCGCCTAGTTGATGAAGTACTCAACTATCTTTACCTAAAACGGTCCAAATGCATCGTTTTCTCGTGGTCTTTGCTTAGTATTCTCGTTTTATAGAACATTACAGTGAATATTTTAAACCACTAACAGCTATAATTAGCAAACATCCAACATTTAGATGGACCGAATTAGAACAAAATGCTTTCCAAGCATTGAAATAAAATGGAAAGCTTATCGAGTATTACGTTTCTCAGAATTTATCAAACTGTAGATGGTTAGTACAGATGCTAATGCTGAAACTATTAGAATCGCACTGTCTCAAGGCCAAGCTATTCTATACGATTTTCAAAATAGAAACTGCCGAAACCACTTATAGCACAATTGAGAAGAAACGTCTGATATATTGCTTGGCTTACTCAGCATTCAGTGCTAAATTTACGGTCGGAAGTTCATCATTCTTACTAATCATCGACCATTGCCTTAGGCTTATAAGATCACCGACCATCATTTTCGTGTGATATCACAACTGACATGTTTATCAATACTGACATCAATCGTCAGTAGTGTTGAATTTGCAATTAATCAACCCGAAATGTAGAAGCTTCAAATACTAGTATTCTTCGATGAACAATAATGTATATAATAATAAAGCTAAATAATGGTTTTATTGTAGGCAAAATCAAAGCGCCCCCGTATAAATTAAAATTATCTTATAACGTACCTAAAATAAAGAGTTCACATAATAGAGAGACAAATGGAGGTTACTAAGCGAATACCGGGCCTGGCAGTTTCAAAGCCAATGTCAGAGATTTTCCCACCGGTGTCCATGACAATTATAACAGTGTTTGGCTTATCTCTGACGAACCTGTGGCTACTAAAATCTGCTAGGGACACAAATAGAGAATACTAAGCGATTTAAAAGGATCTGCCAGCTTTCGAGTTACATTCTTTTTTTACTCACCCTTGCACAAAATGACGAATCCAACGATGTATAGACCATCTCTGTCGGACTTGTAGTTTCTGAGATTTAGAAGGGTTAAAAATGAAGAATCCCAAGGGACTATTAAAAGAAATTACCTACCAATTTTAGGGTCAAAGTTAAAGGTTATTCCACGGTTTCAGACCATTATGAATCCAATGGTGAATAGCTTAAGTTCTGCCATATTCATAGTTTCATCATCATTTCTGATCATGACGAATCCAACGGTATCGAAAGTACGTAAAAAAACATTGAGGTACATCGTTTTGAGTCGAAATATGTTGGTTTGGTTTAAATATTTCCAAAAACACCGAAGACATAGGGAATAGTCTATTTTTTCGATATGGCCCCCGAAGGTACCGAAAATAATTCGAAAACATAGAGGTACATCGCTTTGAGTAGAAATGTGTTCGTTTGGTTGAAATTGGGCAATAAATACCGACAATATAGGGAAAAGTCTATTTTTTCTAGATGGTGTCCGAAGGTACTAAAAATAAATATAAATCATTGAGATGCATCGCTTTCAGTCGAAATAAGTTGTTTTTTATGAAATATTTCCATAAACGTCGAAGACATAGGGAAAAGTGTATTTTTTCAAGATGACGATCGGTTGAACCAAAATGAATGAAAAACATTGAAGTACATGGATCGGAGTTGAAATACATATGTTGGTTTGGTTAAAATATTCCTATAAACGCCGAAGATATAGAAAAGAGTTATTTTTTTTCAAAGGGCTGCCGGTGGTACCAAGAATGTATGAAAAATATTCAAGATGGATCAGAGTCGAAATGTGTTGGTTTGATAGAAATTGTGCAATAAATACCGACGATATAGGGAAAAGTCTATTTTTCTAGATGTTGGTCGAAGGTACTAAAAATAAATGAAAACAATTGAGGTGCATCGCTCTGAGTGGAAATATTTGGGTTGAAATATTCCCATAAATGCTGAAGGTATATGAAGAAGTCAATATTTTCAAGATAGCGGCCGGTGGTACCGAAAACCCATGAAAACCATTTAAATACATTTAAAAACGATTTAAATGTATTTAAATTGGTCTGAGTCGAAATGCGCAGGTTTGGTGGAGATATACCCAAAAATGCCGAAGATATAGGGAAAATTTCATTTTCCAAGATGGCGGCCGAAAATAGCTCGAATAAATGGAACCGCTAAAGTACAATCGTGCTTGTAGAAAATACATTAAAACCAATTATGCACGTCGTTCTGAGACGAAATACGTTTGTTTGGGTGAAATATACCTTCTGTATGAATCTTTGTGGGCAATATTGGATTCAACACGGCGAATTTTTAACATTTAATGTGTTTCTCATAACCTAATCTTGATAATTCATCTTTACGCAAAAATTTCGCTTGACTAGCTCAATTGTTTATCGTGATCAGACTCTCCGAGGAACTGCGCCCTCACGGTATAAATCAACCCCCATGGGGCTGCAGTCCCTTAGAGAAGGTTTGCCCCATTTATTGCAACCTACTCTTGGTCATACACATTAATACCAAATTTCGTTTCTCTAGTTTCAGTAGCGTCCATAATGGGTTTGGGGCTGCCATTTTGTATTAAAGATGGCAATCTTTAACGTTTTCTTATATTGTCGTGAGCTACTTGTAATGATACACCTTAAAACCAAATATCATTTCTTTAGCTCAAACTGTGTGAAAAATTGTTTTGAGCGGCCATTTTCAATACAAGATGGCGACTTTTTTAAATATTGTAATACATTCCTAAATTATTTGTGATAATACACTTGTATGCCAAATTTCTTATCTCTAGCTCAAACGCTGTGGTAAATGGATTTTTACGGTTTGCCATTTTGGATCCATGATGGCGTCTTTGGGGACAATTTGTAATATTTTCGTAATCTACTAGTGATGATGTACCTTCGTACCCTTTCTTTTCTCTAGCTCCAGCAGTTTAGGCTATGCTTTCTATACAACAATAAGTTTGGGGTCCATTTTGGGTCCAAGATGGTGACTTTTTGAATATTTTGTAATATTTTCTTAATCTATTGGTTATGATGTACCTTCATACCATATTTGGTGTTTCTACCTTCAGTGGTTTAGAATATAATCTCTACATAGAGATGGAGAATACTAAGTGATTTAAAAGGACCCGTCACTTTTAGATTCAAACTGATACATTTGGCCACCGATTTAGACCATGACGATTTCAATAATGTATGGTTCATCTCTATGTGATCTGTAGTTACGAAGATCTAGGTGGGGACAAGAAACATACAGATTTCGAATACTAAGCGATTGAAAAGGTACGAGGCCCTATACGGGCCAGTTCTAGGGTATTTTGATAGGTGATTTCATGCTTTCAGACTATTCCGAATCTAACAGTGTATGGTTCGTCTCTGTCGGACTTGTGTTTACTGAGATCTAGGAAAACACAAATAGAGAATACTAAGCGATTCAAAAGAACCTGCCACGTTTAGAGGCAAACTTATAATTTTCCCCACCGTTTCAGACCATGACGAATCTAATGGTGTATGATTCATCTCGGTGTGACTTGTAGTTACTGAGATCGATAGCGGAGGACAAACATGCCATGTCAAAATACATATAAAAAAATGAGAAAACTAAGTAAATGAAAAGGACTTGTCAGTTTTAGAGTCAAAGTCATAAGTTACCCCACCGTTCCAGATAATGACGAATTCAATGGTATATGGCTCAACACTGTCGGACTTGTAGTTGCTGAGATCCAGGGGGACGGACACTGACGGAACATTCACTGACGTTTAAACGGGAGCGCTAATAATAATAATAATAATAATAATAATAATAATAATTAGTGATAATAGTTTATCAGCAACAAACATCCTGCTGGGAGACTGAAGCAATTTCTTCTATTGCGTGCCCTGTGCTCGAGCTTAAAATAAAATAATTTTAAGCGTCTAATCAAGTAAAGTGCTTTACTTAACGCTTAATAATGCTAAGATTAATGAGGATAAATATAACCCGATTGTTTGAAAACAATGAATCTCTTAAGTCTGATATTTGAACAAAAAACTTCTGCCATCTGCTGACCAGAAACTTAAATAGAAGAAAATAAACATAACGTAATACAAACAGCGTAAATAACTTACATTTAAATTTTTATGTTACTATATTTGTCATCATCATTCAGAAACCATTTAAATGTTATGGTTTGCAGTGAATTTGTATTTTTCAATTTGTTGTTGAGATAAGTATTGCGGTCTAATTTACTTTCTCAATCCCGCAACGCCATGAATAGTAAATGTGAACGGATGCGCAGGAAATGATTATTTGAATATGCTTCAACCCAACAAGAACTGATTTTAAAACATGGATAAAGTTTTAATATTGATAAAATAGTAAAAATATAACAACATTGAATTAACAGTACTTAACCATATCTTTTAACTGTGCTGAAATATCACATATTTTAATTGCGACTATATTTTTTGTTAAAATGACGATACTTCTTGTAAAAATTATTAACAATATCAGTATTGTCTCTGATACCTCAACATTGTTTGACTGCGGTATCTATACCAATGTTCTTACTGGCACTAACACTTTTCGTCATGAATAGTTTCTTAATTAAACATCCTGTATATATATGGTTTATATCATGAACTTATCTGTTTTAGTAAGTTATAAGGGAGATGATTTATTGAAGTAACAGTGTGAAATGGATAAAATTGTGTTGGCAGTGGATTTAAATGTTATACAGAATGCCTCACATTGTGCAATCTAGTGTTGTATGGAAGTGTTGTATGTTGTACGTTATAATATAATTTAAGTTTGGCTTAGGCTGGATTTAAAATAATAAAGAAGTAAAGAACACAGGCAATATATTGAAGTAGGTTGAAAATAAATTATATAAAACGTGATTATACAACGCTCAAAAATCAGAAGTATCGATATTATAACAAGTTCTAGCACTGGGGTACAGTAGTACAGTCTGTACGCTGTCTCCAACTGAAGAAAAACTATTACGAAATTTGGTACAAGTATTTTGAATGATTTCTTTATGAAGACAGAACTGTTTACGCGAAATTCCCGTTATTCTGTATTTCACTGTTGTGCCTAAAGAAAGTGTATGAGTAAAATTAATGATTCAGGAGGGCATGTGTCAGGAGGTCCATATGCCATTTGATAGCTCATCAGTAGTTTAATTAAGCTGGCATGTCTTACACCATTTCTTGCGGAAATATGACGTTTTTTGTGACGACAGCGGATTAACGTTGGGCACGTCTAACTCTAAACAATACATTATTTTCTTTTACATAGCTGAATATAATGAATGATTTAATTGTACTACTGTGAATAAATTCCTGATATATTGCTTGCATTCTTGAAACACCTTGATTGCTGAATATGATTGACTTATTTCACTATGAGCCCCATCCCCCATAAAAGTATCATTTACTTACATATTTGTCTCTAAACGATTCGGCGTAATCAAGCGCTATATTCGCTTGTATGACGATCGGCGAAAGCATTTCCTTTGAAGTCACATTCTGAAACTCAGCCTCATCTTGATTGTCCTCGATAGAGCCCGCTCCGCAAGGATTAAACCAGTAGGGACTGGCATCGTAACGATCGTTCACTGGGTTCAACCGCAGGAAGCTTACGGGATATTTCAGTAAGACTTCATTTAACTCTTGCGATAGGAAAAAGAAAAGAATTATTTAAAACATGCTCAACAATTTAAGTGAAAAATTCACTTCACTCTAAATTTCAAAAGAGTGTTGATACATATTCTGTAGCTGCATACACATCCAAGTGAGGCAGTATCGTTGCTGTGAATAATTACTGACATTTTATCTATACACACTGCCCCAAACTTAATTTCTTCAGCTGGCGCAAAAAAAACTAGATTATTAATCGTTGCCGATGAAATTTCTCTATTACCTTTCAGAACTCGCAGTTTTAACATCACGAATAGTATAGCTAATTGGCATGATAATACCAAAACCTTAAATCTGCAGTATAAAAAAATGAATTTTTCGAAATTCTGTAAGGCAATCTCTAAATGAAACAGGGCTATTCAAATAAATTTTGTGAAATAAATTCGGGTAGGCATTAGCATCAATGGGACAACTTTCCATCAGGAAAAAAATTCGTTTGCGCCAAATCAATATCTCAAGCTATTTTATACGGGTGTTTCAGGATTAAAGGTAAATAATTGAGGAGGTGATTGTACATGACCAGTACATAAAAAAATCATATAAACATGTGTTTTCAGGTTTCATTGCACAGATATACTTACAGAAACGTTTTGCCATGGTGACAAGATTGACCCACTAGCACTACACAAAATCACTCCGAAAGTGAGATAACATGTTATAGGACACTAAGGTCACCTCTTCAATGAACAAGTGTCAGTACAGGTGTTCGAAAATGTCACCATTAACCTCAATACACTTGCGGCCCTGCACCAGCAATGATTGTGTACATTAGCGCAGTGCCTCCCTGTTGCGACGAATTTCTTCCGCTGCGACCACAATGCGACCCCGAAGATCCTCTGGTGGATTCACCTGACGCGCATAGACCTTGTCTTTTAACCGTCCCCAAATTCTGTAATCCATGGGTGACAAGTCGGGCAATCGAGGTGGCCACTGAACTGGCCCAAAGCGTCGTATCCACCGGCCTGGGAATGTGTGAGAAGGTGGAGTGTCACATTGCGCGTCGAGTCACATCCATCTGATACCACATACCCTGGTGGGTCGCAAGCGCAATATCCTCTAGGTACGGAGGTAGAGTTTCTTCTAGAAACCGAAGGTAGTTAGCACCATCGACACGATCTTCCAAAAACGAAGGGACAATTAATTACTTACCCACAATACCACACCACACGTTCACCGAAAAGCGTAGTTGGACATTGTGCGTGTATGTTCCATGTGGATTCTCATGCGACCAGTGTTGCCAGTTGTGACAGTTGTTAATACCACTACTCTTGAAAGTGTCCTTGTCGGTAAACAGTATGAGAGCTACTAGTTGGCGATGAATACTTATCCACTCACAAAAATTCCTACTGCGAATGTTGTCACCAGCGTGAATTCCATGTACTGGTTACAGGTTTTATGGATACGTACCCTCCTCATGTAATGTTCGCCAAACATACACATGTGAATCCTCGTGCAGACGTCGTGCTAATAAGCGCGTACTGGTAGTAGGACTATGTTGCACGGAATCCAGTTTGGCTTGTCGTCTCCGGCGAGATATTTGTCTGTCCCTCTCGTGTGACACACCAGCACTAGTGACGGTACCTGTGGTTCGGAGACACTGGTAAGCCCAAGCAAAACCTCGACCATCCGGTATTCTGCGGTTTGAATACCGTCGCCGGTATTCCTCTACGGCTGCAGTACTATTCCCACCCCAAGACCTATACACAAAAATAATGTCCGCATACGGTACTCTTCATGCGTAAACACGTGTGGCAATGTACTGCTGTAGTATAAGAGGAACAACATGTACTTTCACCTGCACACGTCTCAATACAGAAGCTCACTGCAGTGTCTCACCTCCCTTCCCGCCAGAAAAGAGACGATAGAGGAAGGTATAGGTGTCACGCTCTGAAAGTAGGGTTGCTCGTATATCGCTGAAATGAAACCTGAAAACATACGTTTATATGAACTTTTTATGTTCTTATCATGTACAATCACCTCCTAAATTATTTATCTTTAATCCTGAAACACACAATGCCACACGTGTTTACGCTTGAAGAGTATGCGGACATTATTTTTGTGTATAGATCTTGTGGTAGGAATAGTATTGCAGCCTTAGATGAATACCGACGATGGTATCCAAACCGCAAAATACCGGGTATGTCGAGTTTTGCTCGGGATTACCAGTGTCTCTGAACCACAGGTACCGTCACTAGTGCTAGTGTGTCACACGAGAAGGACAGACAAATATCTCGCCGGAGAGTACAAGCGATACTGGATTCCGTGCAACATCGTCCTATTACCAGTACTCGCTTATTAGCACGACGTCTGCACGAGGGTTCACATGTGTATGTTTGGCGAACATTACATGATGAGGAAATGTATCCATAAAACCTGTAACCAGTACATGCAATTCACGCTGGTGACAACATTCGCAGTAGGAATTTGTGTGAGTGGATAAGTATTCATCGCCAACTAGTAGCTCTCATACTGTTTACCGACAAGGACACTTTCAAGAGCGATTGTATTAACAACTGTCACAACTGGAAACACTGGACGCATGAGAATCCACATGAAATATGCATGCGCAATGTGCAACTACGCTTTTCGGTGAACGTGTGGTGTGGTATTGTGGGTGAAGAATTAGTTGTCCCTGTGTTTTTGGAAGATCGTGTCAATGGTGCAGCCTATCTTCGGTTTCTAGAAGAAACTCTACCTCTGTACCTAGAAGATATTCCGCTTGCGACCCGCCAGGGTACGTGGTATCAAATCGACGCGCAAGTGACACGCTACCTTCGCACACAATACCCAGCCCCGTGGATAGAAATACTTTCGGCCGGTTCAATGGCCACCTCGATTGCCCGACTTGTAACCCTTTGGATTACGGGATTTGAGGATGGTTAAAAGACAAGGTCTATGCGGGTCAGGTAAATACTCCAGAGGATCTTCGGGGTCGCATTGTGGTCGCAACAGGGATTCACTGCGCCAATGAACACAATCATTGCTATTGCGGGACCGCAAATATATTGAGGTTAATGGTGACATTTTCGAACACCTGTACATTGAAGAGGTGACCTTAGTGTCCTATAACATGTTATCTCACTTTTGGAGTGATTTTGTGTAGTGCTAGTGGGTCAATCTTGTAACCATGGCAAAACGTTTCGGTAAGTATATCTCTGCAATAAAACCTGAAAGCATATATGTTTATATGAACTTTATTTATGTACTGGTTATGTACAATCACCTCCTCAATTATTTACCTTTAATCCTTAAACACCCTGTATGCACAAATATTTTATATAAAGATTGTGTGGTTGCTTAGGAATCAGGATTAAGGATTGTATAAGTACTGTGAATATTATAATATTTGTCCTTTTGTCGATATTACGCTTGAGTTTCTTCTTTAAAATTGGATGGTTGTGTGTAAAGAACGTGAAAAGAATTTATAATATTGGACCGAAACACAATCTGATGGAATTTCTGTAAACCTAGTAAAGAATGTAACTAGGACCTCTGGTTCTTCAGAGCGTTTAGTATATTGAATAGTTAATGGTGCGGAATATATGTTACAAATACGATGATTATTTGTAATGAGAGTAGACCATTCATGGTGTTTGAAGTATACTTTATTCTACAGATTTTTTCTGAGAAATGTAACTACGAAATTGGGAAGGAATATAAACTGGATATGTAACGTGGTGTTTTGGTTTCGTTACTATTTTTGCTGTTCGATATGTGTTTGAAAAGACTACCAGAATAGTACACAGTCTTCGTAAGAATAATTATTTTCGATATTAGTTGGTACCTATCTTTAGTACATGCGGTTGCCTGTATTTAACTAAGCTGTGAACAAGTTGGGAATACATATATTGGGAGTAGTTGGAAGAAGTATCTATTTTTGACATTGCTCAAATGTCATATTTTTAGAACTTTTGGATCTGAGATATTTCATAGATGTAAACAGTCATAATAGATTCATGGCAATCCAAAATTAGTATTGATCTAAGAACTACATAATCGCGATGTCAGATTGTATGGAAGAATCACGTTCAACTGATCTGATTTGTCATGTCAGTTATTCGAAAAGTTATAGTTGGATGTTCTTCAATACTCTACTATTGTTCAGAACACATTATTTTTTGCTGAGAACCTTACTCTTCATATTCAATAAGGGTATACAACTTACATTTCGTGTCACTACCACTAACTCAAAATTGTAGGGCTTCTTGAGAGTTCTGGCCATAATGGCTCTATCCCTAATTTGAAGTACAAAACTGGTAAGTTCTTATTCGTAGAAATACGTTTAGTGGTATGTGTTTCCACCACTAGATTTTTAGCTATGACTATCAACTACTGGAGCCCTGTAGGTAAAATCTGCGAAACCACCAGCAGCGGAAAGGAGACACTACAATATGTACGTTCTAAGGCAAGGTATAGGCAAAAATGTCAGTATAGGGTAACTACATAGCTTGGTTAATTTATTAGATTTTTTCCTACCCTTTAACTCAAGGCCTCAAAATTAAAAAAAAATTGTTATAACAAATTCCATACTAATACCGCAGTGAAACCAAATCATTGCCTCACATTTACAATCTCTAGAATTTACTTATTATTCAGTTCAGGCAGTTGATATAGCCCTCCTTTGAGTCACTCACACACATTGCTCCCTTTCGAGAGCCCTTTGAGCCATCCCCTGAAGGGCTGATTTGAATTCTATTCATGGCGTTTATTGAGGGAAAAGATACGGTAAGACCCAAGTTGAAGGTACCATTCTTATTTCAACATCTTGAATATGCAAAAATATTAACCATCAGGAATACACAACATATTTTTCTTTCCTTTTCTTTTCTTTTATTTTCTTGCTGAAAGAAACATCGCACAAACAAAGTTGATATCGATCACGGCTGCAACAAAATTTCTCGTTTTTCCCCTTTTTTCTTTTGTTCTTCCTGCAACTGTTATAAGAATTACAGGGAATGTGTCATTACTTTATTGTATGTAAATACGAAGGAAATAGCCAGCTGCTGGGATTTTCATTGTTAAAGAGAAAACTTCCGTTTCATGGAAAAATTTATTAAATGCCTAACTAGAAAGAGGGAAATTTGTGACGCTTATAGAGAAACTTGTTCCCTTAAATTTGACAACATTGGTGAAAAGAAGTTCATTAGATGACAATTTGAAACTATGCTAATATTGTAGTTTCAAATTGTTGAAATTTTAAAGCAATATAATGAATTAATTGTGTACGTTGAATAAGCTAATTTGTACAAATTATAAAACATAGTTTTCCTACTTAACTTTGTTAATAATCCCTAATAATATTTACTGTTACTTGTTTATTTTACCTGAAACCAATTCGAGAAGTAAATTATCAATGATTTTCAAGTAAAGAGGTTTGTAGGAATTCTTCAAAACATAACTTAACCTGGCTTATCTGTTCTTTGTTAGCGTGTTTTCGAGGACTTGTGATGCATGCGGAGAAGTGAGACAAGCAGGTATACGAATATAATAAGATCACCCTGTTCAGTGTCGGAGGGTGAAAATTAACTGAGAAGCAGTCACAGCACATAGACTAATCATTTTATCATCTGTAATACATCTTGCTTTCCTTTCATTGTGTACAACCCTCCCATCACAGTCTTCATGCTCCATAGTTCCAACAATGACAGACCAACTTCATGGACAGCATCAGCATTTTCAGCAACGAGTTTCAGGACCACCATCGTATTCATGACTCGACAAAATCACTAAATCTTGTCAAACTCGCAGAATAGAAAAAAACATTACAATCAGGACAATCTTCCAGCGCCGACAGACTTCAAGTAACTCCATCTCATCGTTCAGGATCTCGCTCACCGCTTTCACCTATAAGCAACCCATCGAAGAAGCACCACACTTTGAGCGAATTCTATTCAAACCACGCATTCACATCGACGATCCAGAACAACATTCATATGCCACCGTCAGCCGACAACAAGAGTCCACTTTTCTGCTAACCAACTATGACAGTAAATAGCAGAGCAATAAACAGATCTTCCAACAATTCTTGAAATATGAACCAAGAACAACCATCACTAAACTAAGGGACATATGCAGAATCCAGCTAGCAACTACGTCGTGGGCGATCTGTAGGTGTCTTTTGATATGGCATATCCAGAGTGGTTTCCGAAGAGATCCCGCGGGGACGGTTAGAACGCGGGTTTGTTTAGTGAACGAAGCCCTGAGGGAGGCTAGGAAAGCAGTAGAAATAATAGATCATGTTGTGTTCGATCATTTCATTTCCAACAAGATGAAAGGATGGAAGCTTGCAAAACTCGAGGTAATTTTGCATACAAATGAAGAAAGGTATATTTTGCTAAATATAAAGACAATGTAGAATGAAAAGATGTCAATGAAACATCTAATAATAATAAGAAGGATGCCTGGGGCTAAATAGTTTATGAATATAATACTAACGCAGAAATAACAATAAGAAAATATGTTTTCATGTTATCAGCATATAACCCTCGTCCAGGAATAACCATAAGCTATTAATTTTTACGTTATTTTTATAAAACAAACAGCTGGTTGATTTTAGATAGGTTATTGGTATCAGGGATTCTGCCAGAATTTTCAGTAGGGGATGTGTAAACTTAAAATTGGAGGTTATTAGTGGAATTTTGCACTTTGTCTATCTGTTTTTGATGGTAAACGTTTTAATGTTGGGCGGTGGTCTCGGGAATTTGGGGATGACACCCTTCACAGGGGTGTCTGGCAGAATCACTTATTGGTATCCAAATTTGTTAAAATTACATGAACTGTACTGGTGGGAAGTTGTAAGTCATGCAAGCCCAATTTCGGGGAAGACACAAAAAGCCTGTAACAATTTGTTTTACATAAAGAGCCATTGTAATTTTATCAACCGTGCTGTTAAGACGCGTACTTTTTAAGCAATGTTCGCATTTCTGTTGCATTGTAATCACTTCATGGACCTTGTATTTTTCATATTTGGAGGTGTCACCCCCAAATCCTCGAGTCACTCCCAACTTTAATTTTTTGCGGTTAAAAATCGATAGAAACCGTACAAAACTTCAATTACACCCTACTAATGTTGACTTTACATCCCCGAACTGAAAATGCTGGTGGAATCCCTGGAAGGAATACGAAGTTATTACACTAGAGCATTTCATATATCCTAACCTAGTATTCTTGTTATAGGGTTTCGTTCACTTGTCATTAATGACTGCTCATAATTCTATCAGATTTCCCCTGTAGGGATGTCACTTCCCCAAATTCTCGAGTACACTTCTTTCCCTCAACACTAATTTTTGGTCATGAATCTCGAGGACCATACAAATATACATTTACACACACTCAATTTTGACTTCACATCCCCAAACTGAAAATCCTGGCGAAATCCGTGATGACTGCGCGAAGATAGAAAAGTCAGAGGACTATACTATTTAATTTAAAAAATTCAGGGGTTGACTTAAGTTATGGTATTTGTATTATATAAAGAGTACTGCTAGAACAAGGGGCTAAGGTAGATTGTAGAGTCTTAGCTTCCCCCTCTAGGGCCCTACTTGCTCTTCCTCCTCTAGGGCCCTACTTGCTCGCAATTATCGTAAGGGCCAGTAGAGAAAACAATAACGTAACGAACGTTTAATTTCAAACACAATTTACTCTTAAGTATTATGGTACGTTTTTCCTCAATTATCATATTCAGAAGTGTTAGAACAATTGGCTATCTTCACTTTCGCAATTAGGACACTCCGGTACCCAATGTAATAGAAGGCCGAGTATATCTCAGAGCACCAGACATGGGAACACATAAGAAAACAACGTTTTCGTTGAAGAGCTTCTAGACTTAACGTATTGCACAACACTTTTAACATCATCTTGCAACCGTTTCAGCTATCATACAAGCTAAACTTTTTGTACAACTTCTAAGCGGTACTCTTGAGAAATTTCATCCGAGCTTTCATATTCTGTCTGATTAAGAAGCTGTAGAGCAGTGAAAGTTATTACAATATAAACACTATTTATATCCATCATTTCAAATGTCCGAGGTTGTCAAGTAAAAATCCCTCCAACAATTCCTCAACCACGTTTCTATACCTTGTGGTTCACATTATTTATATATTTTTGGGCACGGCTTGGCAACGCAGACAACGAGGTGTTTGGAGACGGAGACAGCAGCCGTATTTTTAATTGTGTCAAATAATATTTATGCCAAGTTTGGTGCTGTCACGTCTAACATAATATAAACAATTTGAAAAAAAATGAGTTTTAAACAAAATAGCTTGGCAAATCTGATAACTGGCGTGCTTCGGGACAGTGAAATCCTCAGATGTATCCAATAATGTTTATGCCCATTTTGATGCAGATAGGTAAAACGAAGTGATAATAACTTGAACAATTGAATTCTATAAAGTCGATTGGCAGCAATGATGAACTGCATAAATCATGACTGTTCCTGCTGGTCTGAGTTAGTCTAGCCAATACTTTTCAACAGGCACGTACCCAGAAGTTGTTTTTGAGGCTCTGAGGTTTGTCTTGATGAGAAATGTACGTAAAATGCAAATAATTTTGCCACAAATAATACTTATTTTACAAACAAATCTGAATTTGGAGCCGGTTCAGATTTACAGGGCTCGCCTTCTAAGTACATCCCTGCACCAAAACATCGTGAGCACTTCTCTATACGTCTTGGTTATTGAGATTTTATTTTTGGACATGGGCGGACAAATGGACAGAGTGGTTTTAAAAGTACCTTTTTTCTACAGCGTCGCTATCAAGGAATAAAAAACGGATGTTAAAACTGTTCAATTGAACTATCGAAACTGTTAATACTATGTTACTTTTTCGTTTCGTGAAAATAAAAAGACGATGTTGTTTCTGTACTTAGGGTTCGATGCACGTTTGTTAAAAGTATAAAAGTTTACAAAGAGCGCGCTCCAACAGATTACACCAGAATGCCAACAACGAAAGAGGCTCAAATGAAACACTTATAAGGTCATAGCAAATCGAGACATTGCATGCTATTGTTTTGAGCTATTTCTGTTATTGTACCACATTATTGATGTTTAAATTTATTGAAGTGTATTGTGCACATAAATATATTATCCATATCATCAACTGATGACGCCTGTATACCGTTGATCCTAGTTTTATTTCTTTAAACTTGTGAGTAATAGAGTTTACCGACAGCCAAGGGTAGTTTGAAACTTCATTACATAACCCCTGACGCTGAATGAAGACTATGGGACTGTTTTAGCCCCGGAGGATGACTGTACATTAGAAAATATTCAAGGGCTTTTCAAGTATTCCGTGGGTAGTCGACGAAACGGCTCTGCATATGGCCCTAAAACATAAAAAAAGGAATCATCATCAAATCACTTGACCACAGCCTGTCATTATCAATCAGAAATAAGTTCAATTTTGAAATTTTTGATCAATTTGCCAGCATTATTAACTTCTAAGACAAATGCATCAAGCAATCACAACCTGCTCATAAACCACCTTCACTTGGAGTAGTGATTCGTTGCGTGCTACCAACCATCACCAATGAAGAAACCAAACTTTGTGAAGAAACTATTATCACTAGAAGGGTATTCGCATCATTTGCAGACCCAAATAAATCTTTCAAGTCTCAACAAACTACATGTTACCATAAAGACACTACTAACTAAAGGCGCATACATCTACAAACACAAACATCGAGTGAAGCCGTCACATTCAACACCACCACTACAGGTTCGCTGTGAGAGATTCCAGGTATTCTACTCCCATCCAATCAACATACATGTACTAACGATGCAAAGTGCGTTTTCTGCACCGGCCAACATGCGATGAAAGTGTGTCCAAACATGCAAGCGCCACCCAATTGCAAAATATGCCTTGAATGCTATAAACAACTCCACTTCCTACTTGGAATATGATGTTTTTTACCATTTTTTAATTGAAAATTTAAAAAGGTGCGCGAAGGTACCTCTCAAAAGTACGCAACAAATTTTATAGTTTATCGTTAACTCCAGGACCTTTGATATAACATTTCGCTGCATTGACAATTTGATATATTTTCATCAATGATCTGCTCAATAATCGATAGGATGTGTTTTTACAGTTTAGCAGCATTTGTATGTCATTTACTTTTCTTTCGTTCCTTTGAATATGCTATGCACAATTGAAATATATAGGGATAGAGAAAGTTTAACATCTCACTTCTAAACAACCGCTGCTTTGTAATTTAGTCATGAAGTATCATACTACTTGAACCACACTTATTCAGCAATTTGTAAAATAAAGCAATTTACATTTATTGACCTTAGGGACGTTGGATATTAAAATTATCCCTGACGCAATCATACTGATGGGGCAGAAAATAATTATATATGTTTTTCTTCCGTCATGATTAGAATGCCTAAGTTGGTACACGTGCAAATCTTCGCCACACAAGCGCATTTACTTTGATATATATTGATGATATAAAAGTCAAATTCTGTCTGGGGAAACCGATAAAAAGTGTATCCTTAACTTCTTAAATTGCTAAAATAAATTGAAGGCAAATACACCTACACAGTAATGGGTACTAGGTGGGAGGTGATATCTGTTGGAGGGTATATTTTTCATGGCCGCCTTCTTGAAGTTCGCCATAGTGAATATCAATTAGTTTTCATAAAGGGAAGGAGGTCGTCTAATATGTCATTCTGGGCTATATGTTAACAGGAAATACGTTTGTGCAGTCAGTTTTGCCGTACGTGTATCATTCTGAGAGATAAGGGTGTATGCCACTAGTTTGTGATAATGATGCATTATCCTGTAAACATCCATTTCGCTTTGAAATAACGAAGGGAATGAAACCCATATGCATACAAATTGTTCCTTGGTACACTGCTCTATCGTTTTGGATTTTTATTAATTTGGGCTTCATTTCTTTCGTTATTTGAAAACGAAATGTGTGTTTTAGGCTATTGCATCACTACCGTATAAAAGTAGCATACATTGCTATATTTTTCAATAATACGTTTACGGCAAAACTGATTTCACAAACGCATTTCCCTAATCTTTTAGCCAAGAATGACATATTACATAACCACCTTCTCATTAAGAAAGATAAACATTTGCGATTCAAGATAGCAGATTTCAAGATGGCGGCCATGAAAACCATACCCTCCAACAGAAGCGCCTTTCTCCCAGTATCTATTATTGTATCTAGCGTCTTCTATTTCTTCCAGCAATTTAACAAAATATAGATATTTCCATACATTTTATCACTTTCTACAGCCAGAGTTTGACTTTTATACCGTCGGTATTTCCCACGTGTACATACTTTGACGTTCTAATTATAACGGAAGAAAAATTTATTATGTATTTCTGCTTAATCAGTATGTCTGCTTTCAGTTTTCAAAGCACTGCGAAACGATCATTAAGTTCCAAGATTAGATGTAAAAAATGTTGAAACATAACATAAATCTATATGGAAATGCTTATGATTCTAATGGGTCACACATTTTAAACTAGACTACCTTTTGTTTTGTATACGACTTAGCAAATTGTGATCTTATAGGACATTCAGAAATTGCAGGAATTTTAATATTTTAACGTAGCAAATGTTTTGTTTCTCATAGACTACGGAATTTAATCTAAGCCGAGTCTCGTTTTCGTATGATATATCTTATTTTAACTAATAACTTGTATGATATTTTCTTTTAACATATTGGATTCAGCATTTGCACGTAATATTTTGACTGTGAGAGTTACTGAAATTCAACATTTGTATGCAATACTTACGTATATACGTGTTTGTAAATTTCAACAATTTTAATCTACACAGTGTATATACCTTATTAAACTTCAACATTTTTGTATACGTATTAGTGAATTTTACTATAACTTACAGGAATGTAATATTTTGTATGCGCCTTAATGGATTTCAATAACGATGTACTAAAATTCTATATTATTTAACCTATGCTTTATGAACTATGATTTATACTCAATCCAAGCATAACAATATAATGAAATAATTTCCTCCGAGTATATTTTCAATACATTACGAAGTTTGCTATTACACAATACACATTTCACATTTATACAATATACAATACACATTTCTATTGTATAACCTCCGTAGGTGGTAAATAGTATGAAAATATTTTAATTCGAAAGCATAGCGGTTTATATTAAAACTTTTACAGATGCAATTTTGAAATTATATGTTATGTGGTACATGTTTAAAATAATATCCTGTGTAGAAATTTTATGATTGGTTTCTTTCAGTTGAACCTATATGATTTTCCCTAGATTAACATGTTTTCTAACGTTGTTTTAGTTGAGTCCTTGTAGGATTCAGAGAATTGTATCAAAATCTCTTTCTTTCGAGAAGGTTGACAATGCAGAGGTGTAGAGTTTATTGATGGATATCTGCTTTTCCATGATTTAACATAGCTTCTATAGAATGTTTTTTAAACGTAACTGTTGTCTAGTTGTGATATGATTTTGTTTGGAATGACCTGTTTAATAGCATTTCTGCCCATACTGAAAACAAGGGGTTTCTAGGTTATTAAATGTTTATGTTTATGAGTGATAACTTTTTTGTATATTAAAATTGCTATTTTGTATACAAATATTGTGCATACCAATATTGTGTATCAGCAAAATATTGTATTTCGAAACATTTTAAACACTCTCTGAATACTAGGCTTTGTTTATTAATGTTAACATTTAAACATTTCAAGTTTTGTGTTTTGTATATAAATATATATTAACTTCGAACCTATAAAGTACGTCTCCAATCAAATATGTTAAATGCCCGTTATGCCGAAAGCACATTTCAAGGGCTAACTTATCGAAATGATAAGTTTGAAGTATATGTAAATAAAAGTACGCGGAAATATATGGTATTACTAAAGTATTTGCTTTCTCTTTGAATATATTAAAAGTATACTTCATTTCGTACTTCAAATATTATGTCTTCATTTCGTTTGAATGTACAAAATGCTCTTAAAATTATGAGTATTACAGTTTTAAAATTAATTCCTTTATTTAATATTGCTTTAATATTTTGTTTTTAACAAAACTTTATTTTAAATATACAATTTCTATACGGAAACTTGTATATCTCTCATCATTTGTGCATGGATAGATTTTTATGGACGTGAAAGATAAAATGGTATATTACTTAGTAAAGGATGTCTGAACTAGGATAAACCAAATGTGTTGTGATTAATTCTAGTGAGGGTACGAAATAACATATCAATAGTAAGCGCGTTCAAAATGCAATTTCGCAAAGATATCCTAAATTGTTACTGTAAAATTTCCCAAAAACATAATGCAATTTTGATCCATGTTCAAAGGTCCAATATATCAGGGCTTTAATGCCCCTTGAGTTGAGTATTTACTTTGCAGTTATTCTGAACTTGTCACTGATAAGAGCCATACAATTTAAGGTGAACATTTTGCTAAATATTTTATATAGTAAAAACCCCAATCATGTAAATTTAATTACACTGTGCGACAACAAAAATTGCCGCAGGACAAAAACATGTGATTCCTATGGCTTTCAGTAAACTGATGACAAAAGTGAAAACCGTTTTCCCTTGTCGCCTACTTTTTCCTCTGGAAACTCAATATTATCAGCGGCTGACTGAATGTTTTGTCGTTCTTCGATTGACCTTCAAGAGACAGTTTAATTTCTGGTGATACAAAAGTGTCACAGGGACCCTTGTTGACAAATACAATGTGCTGTTACAAACATGCCATCTGAAATTGATCTTCATGGAGAGTTTTGTGAAAGCAATGGACAAAGATGGCAGGGACTTCTAATTCTTAGTGTCAAAATTTCCTGTGATTAGTAATACGAAAATTAAAGGAGGTATTTTCAGATTCGTGACTTGATGAAAGACACTACTTTTGCGAGTTGCTGACAGATATTATTAGAACAACTTGGCTTGCCTTCAAAGACTTATGCAACAGTTTCTTGAGAAACGTCAGGGCTGATAATTACACGGAATTGGTGGAATACATGCAAGGTAGTTTCAAAGTTATGTCGCTCGAACTAAGTTTCTTGCATTCTTATATGGATTTTTCCAACCTAATCTCCTAGCTCTGAGTGACAAACATGGTGAACGAATTCACCAAGAAATAGCTCCCATAGAAAGATGGTATCAGAGAAGATGGTCACCAAACATCTTGGCACATTGGTGCTGGAAACTCCTTCAAGAAGTTTCACTATCCGTTCACAAACAGAAACGTTTCTATCTTTTAAGTACACTTGAAGTTTTCTTCAGATTGTTCGTACATTTTTGTAATAAAACCCACTAAGTTTCGTACATGGTCTCTATTTTATCTAGCTACAGTTTCCTCCTGTAATGTACGGGAGTCGTTTCAAAGTATCGTGAAAGTTGCTACTTTGTTTTTCATGAATTAAATATATTGGTTTCTATGGTACTTGATGAAAGTTTTCTGATTTTATTTTCGTAACCAGCATGTTTTCTTTAGAAAAGATCACCTACTTTCATCTCGTGGCAAGACACAAAGTTCAAATTTGTTGCACTGTGTTATCTACGCAACGTGGTGATGCTAAAATTAAAAATTATGCAATTGAAGACCTGAATTGGAAAACATCTTAAGTCCACTTTCTTCGTATTTGCTTCTTTTCTGTTCGTCGGTATCTATGTTTCAAGGGCTATCCACTTGCATTAATATTACATCCTAATCCCACCACAAAAATTCTTTATAATACAAAATATTTTCATCTGAATAGGATAACATACGAAAAAAAAATACTCCAGTGTGCTTAGGATCTTTCGCAATTCAAGTCTTTAATTTAGATTTTCGGAATGAAATTTGACTAGGAATCTTCCTTATGGCGACATTTGCTTCAAAGATCTAAATTTTCTGAGTCATCTTTTCACGTTATTCTATATCACTCATTGTCATCAGTATAATCATTCACAACACACTTAGTTTTCATTTTATTTAGTCCTAGAATACTAACATGTATTGTGTGCCTTCCAACAATAAATAACATGGATGGATTGTTGCCCAGAGAACTGTTTTCATACGTTGTACAAAATATTCTGAAGAAACATTCTGGCTCTATTTCAAGGTGTGTAATTTGAATGTGCTAAAGTACTGCTGCAAATAATAAAATAGATTTTATTTGTACAGCACTAGAAGCATTTCACTATAAACTGAGTAGATCGTATCAAAACACAAAAATATGATCGAACCACCGTGCAATATTTTTGGTAGGTCTTATAAAGCATGCGACATCACACTGATATTTTTACATTATATTTTCTTATTTTTCAAAATACAACACCGCTGATATGGGAGTAAATTTACCTAACTAGCCGTCAAACACAACGATAGTTTCATAGAATATTGGTATTGTCCCGTATACCAGTACAGAATGTACTACAACTGTATGTCTTGGGAGAATATATATGAAACGAACGCCCAATGGGTGTGACCATTTGGTGGAGTAATTTTTCCACATTTTAAAATAGTGTTGATATTTTAAATTTAAAAATAACAGGAACCAAATTAAATTCATGAAACCAATTATACAAAAATGTTAGAAAACTTTAAACCATTTATATTTTCTATTTGTTACTCACCTGTTAGTTCATCGCTATATTGATACTCGTTCTTTCCCATTTCCTCAAGATAATTATAGATCCTCTGATCTGAAGTGGAAATTTAATACAATGAGAATTATTTTATGCTTGAGCCGAGGAGTCACTAAACTTCCACTTGATCTAATAAACAAAATGATAGATACTATTTTGCATTCATCAATGCTTAATTGTGATAAATATATTCTGATACCAACGCTGAAGTAGTTAACATAATATTTTGAATTATATGATGTTCTCCAATTCTTCTGTTAACATCAATTAGTTACAACAACATACCTTCACTAATGTGTTATATTTAGAGCTGACACTAAAATATTGAGTTAGGAGCGATCCTTAAAAGAGTACATTCCTGCTTTTCCAATTACTGTTTTGTGAAGATACTATTTAAAGAGAACTTATCAAGCTCCCTCCTAATTTTAACTGTAATTTATAATACATTATAAATGTATTATAATTCGTTAATATCTGTCTTTACTTTAGAAGCTTCAGCAACGTATCCTTATTCCATTACTATGTAATGAACTTTATTTTTTTATATTTATTTGACAAGTACATTTAAAAGTTTTACTTCTTTGAAGAGATAGGAATAGAAGGAATATTTAGTTGACATCAGATAATAAAATTTAGAAACATAATTGTACAGC
>JAGDQP010026031.1:0-15335 GCA_022664845.1 Lepisma saccharinum
CCACTCGAATCTATATGCTTAAAGAGGCACAACGACAACGTACTGACCATGGTAGCACAAAATCGTTTAGTTAATCTAACGTTAATTTTTCGTTTTGTATGATTAAAAAGCGGTTGATCTAACTTTGCCGATATTCCTTTTGGTCACCCATTTTTCAACAAACTATTTCACAACTGAATATTAAAGTTAATTTAACGTTGAGGTTGGTTGGAAATCTCCAACGGACTAAAGAAACTATAGATCTGTTCTTAATTTCGAATGTTCAATAGTTTTTTTTTTTTTTTTTTTTTTTTTTTTTACAAATATGCACCTAAACGTCAAATACAAATCCACAAGTAACGTGCAATTTATTTATTTTAAGGTGTAGCGACTCAATGTAACACTCTTAGTAACACACAACACTCTTTAAACAAATGGTAGAGCTTATTTGCTTGAACATTGAATGGAAACAATGTCTCTTAAGCTAATCAACTTAACTTGAAATGGAATTTAGTGAAGAGCATTGGTTGCTATTATCGAACTTCTAAAGCTCAGACGACAACGTCGCTGCCTTCGGATCAGCACGTAGATTCGAACCGCACGGCCAATTATCCTCACGGGTTTCCCAAGTTTCCCAGCAGTTTCACCGAACGAATCACAGAATAGATCTTAAAATTCCCTGTTAGCTAACTTCACCATCTTCTACCCTAGCTCTTACAATCCTGAGGCAAAAATACTTAAAGCCATAAATAAAATTTAAATTCAATCCGAACTTCCAAGAAGTACTAGCGCCCGATGTCTGCATGTCTGCAAGTAATGATTTAGAAAAAGTTAATAGTGATCACGTCTAAGCAGTTTTAAAGTTATATGAGCGCCTTTACGCTAAGTAGAGGTGCATTTTTGAACCCCAAAATTGTAGTTAAACTTTCATTACCCATTCGAATGCTTGCCAATACTTGAATATCTGCAGATAGGTAAAATACAGTTTCAAGGGACATTTACACTGTTTTGAGACGAGCTTGGGAAGAGAACTAAGATTTTGAATTTTCAAATTTTGTAAATCAAACGGAACTGTTCTTTCGTGTTAACCAAGATTATAACGTTCCCTCAAGGTTAAGAAAAAATGATACTTCAAGTGCCATTAGTTTCATAAATGCTGAGCAAAAGGTAAATCTGGGTTCTAAGGTACAAACAAATAACATTTACATTTGACGAAGAGAACTATGTACTAGCTCATTTTATATCTCTACTCAAATAGGTCTTAGAACTATTTTAAGCTGACGCTATTGCCTAAGGTGGATCTAAAAGTTATGTTCCTACCTACAAACAAACATCAAGCTGTTTTTCGACTTTCGCCATGTCAATGATGTATTGTGTTCCGCGGTAAAAATTGACATACATTTGCTAAGAAAAGAAAAAAGGTTCCATCCAACCTTCAATTTTGAGAGAATAAAGACGTAGTAGTTTACTTTTGTATTTTGTCTCGTAAGAATATGGTATAAGTTGTTGAAACGTGTATAGTTTAAACCTTATTTGGAATCAAGTTTAGAGTAAAACAAACAACATTATTTAAACCTTCAGTACTCGCACAACATTTTGTAACATGAATACTTGCGCTAGTAACCAGTGTAGCCAACATTTTTGTCTCCCTCTAACTCCACAGTAAATTATTTGAGAGTTTAAGGCAATATTTCGTAACATTCAATAGGTGCTTTCAAACCGGTTTGGGTACAGTTCGAGTCAATTTTGCAGTCACATGTATTGTGTTTTGTTAAGTCAACTAAGAATAGATATCTTGCAAGCTTACAAGGATAAAGAAAAAAAGGAAATCTGAATTCAAAGATCGTACTTTTTTTTTTTGAAATTTTGGATTGTATTTTTGGAAAGTAGCTAATCATTTTTACTTATTTCAGGCACTTGTTTATAATTAACACTTTACTATAAAGCTATTACTTCTAAATGATACATGGCTCAAACAATAATAAGAAAACGCTATATGTATATGGTTTTGCAGTGAGATTTTTGTATATTTGTATCTTAATTTGTCTTACAGAAGACACTAATTGTTATTATTGTTAGCGTTCCGTACTCATCATAGACAATAAGTGTTGCGTAGTTTTCTGACTAATTCACGCATTCTTTACACACCAGGGCTGAATGACGGAATATTTTTCCCTCAACGCGCACACCTGTTTCGTGTTGACTTTTCTCTAGCACTGCTACCTATATATGGCCGTCCAAAATAATTTCAGCTGAATAGAATAACATCCCAAGTCCTTGGGCTGTTTTTGTCCCTCCTGAAAAAGGTACTCCGGTGGACGTGGGATGATTTGCAATTCAGATCTTCAATTTATTAGCAAATAATACGCTGAATTTTACATATTGAAGCGAAAACACAAACTGAAACGCGAGAAAGCCACCTAAAAGGAAGGTACTGTAGGCCACACACCTTTATAGCTAAAATGAATGATCAAACAACAGAAAACAAAGGGCTGGGCTACACCGCGCACGTGACGCAGGGTTAATGATTGTGTGAACGATGATTATTCCACCGTTTAAAATGTGCTCTCACATATATAAGTGTATCAATAAATTACTACCTGTTTTCTGCTACAATACTGTATACGTTACTGGCAATTAATTCATTTTAGACGAATGCAATAATTTTACCGTAATCAAAAAGGCACCTTTCCAAAGTACACCTTAGTATGGGTATAAATACATTTTGCTTAGGCTACCGTATTCAACATAAAGCAAATTCGTAAATCATCGGGGTGCTACACTGAATATTTCCAAAATGGACTAGTCCCAAATATACTTATCTCGAAGCTACTAGTAAAGTGGTTAACGTTGTATATTTGTTAATTCAAGGTGGTATTTTTCGCTACGTTTTTAGTATGAAATATGAGTTTAGAGTTAGAGACAGCCCATTTTACATCTTGGTATCAATGTTCCTTTGACAAGGGTATCAGGAGTACAGAACTCAAATAACTATAAAATACAAGGAATTATTCCTATCGGTCCAGAGATAACCACGCGTTCCAGGAAATTGAGAACGCAGAATTTGATTTATTAAGTATTGATTGTCTTAAATTGACTGAACAGAAACCTTAGGTCATCAAATGCCTGGGAATTATGCTCATCATTGAAAAATGTTCTGCGAAATGGAATAGGAAAAGTAACAGATGGGTGTTTGTTAGTGTAAGCACTTTTTAATGAAATAGTATAAACCTAGTAGAAAACGTTAGTACAGATAGCTGTCAGTAGGAGTCGATTCTACATGCCTCCCTAGTGCTGATGTTAAGTTTACCACAGCAACGTGAAGCCCACAGGACTGAGGATATATTTATTAACTTCATTGGGATATGGACGAGTTTATCCAGTGTGCATCTTTCACATATAATTTATCATTTTGAATGGTATTATAAAAAATAGTTCCCATTTCTATTCTTCTCATACGATCTTCAAATAATTTGATTAGATATAATTGTTCTTACCTATGGGACTAATTTGTCTTTGAAATGAAGTGAATTTCAGCCAAATTCATGGAATGTGGAGATTTTTCTTGCGTTCTTGAAAAAAAATAACAGAATTGGCTACTGTTGTTTTGTATGAATCCTTCAGCTATATAAAGAACATGGGGGAAAACAATGGTAACCCACATTGAGCATGAATTGAGATATTAGATTATGAAAATTTATTGTCTTGCCGGCAAATGCAGCTTCCTATAAAACAAATTGCCAATATGGTGCCAACTCTTGCTTTTAAAATATTTGGTAAACTTTATTTTTATATGGACCAGTCTAGTAAATTTGGACTTCGGTCCTTCACGATTCGCCCTTTAGCCATTAAAATCCACACCCGTGTCCCTACCTGGAATCGAACCCAGGACCTTCGAGTGTTTTGCCTACCGCCGTAGACCGCAACAGCTCTTGCTTTTAACTTTAACTCTTTCCATAATTTAGCAGACATGAGTGTTACAATACACATGAGTATTTCTGTACTCAACTCATTTTTTAATAAATGAGAGTTACCATTGTTTCCCTATTACCTTCATATATTTGTTTAGATGTATAGAAATAAACGATCTTTCATTGCGTTATTGATAGCTGGATGGTGGAATTTCATGCATTGGGCAGGCAATACAGGAAACTTCTAATAAATGGACATAAAGAAAATATATTTAAATTCTTATACATTTTTTTTTTTTACAAAAGAATGAACATTTGTAGTAATTAACAATAAAAACCATATATTAGATTTAGTAATCTGACAAACTACGAGTGAGAAACAGTTGCTTTAACTTTTCAAATTTGACTTCATTTAGGAAATCCTTCATCCCCTGTAATTGTAAATTCTCGATTGAAGTCGTATTGAGTTGTCATTTCTTTGTCAATTCTTAAATATATTCTATCGTCACTTGAATACTTTTTCCATTCTGGTACATTTTCAATTGGATGTTCCGGAGGAGTTGGGTTTCTGAAAAGAATAAAAAGTTGTACATTTTGTTTATTTAATGAAGTAAGTATATTCTATATTTATTGAACAATTTTCAACATCTAAATTAAAGTTCATATGCGATATGGGATTGGTTCGTTCTACACCAGTTAAAGTGACGTTTTCTACATATTGAACTTCAGCCTGTGTTCGTCACACCTTCCAAGTTACTTACTGAATTATACTGGTTCTTACCGGACAAGATACCACAAAATAATCTCTGTATTATTAGTAGAGTTCCCCTTCACTTATGAATTAGTTAGTAGTAAACCTCCTGATAATGACCAAATACAGGGAAATGTTGCAAATTTGAAGCACCTTACATTTCATGTATATCGTGGAGATGGTTCAGTTAAATTCCAAGTTGGCAACATCAGTGGGCACCAGATCCATGTCATTCCAACTCAAACAGTGATGACTGCTGTACGTTATCATCATACCATTCTACAAACTGTTGTTACATTTTATTACCCGCACTACGGAGGGATTTGTTTTCTACAAAACCGTAATTAATTTTACCAACGTATCAGAGTAGTAGATGGTTTGCTTCCGTAGGTCAATCTTCGTATGATTACATTTTTCTGTGATAATCCTCCACATATGAAATCAATCAAATATGCTTGGGGTCTGCTGGAGGTGCCTTACATTGACATACAAACCCACGAGCTTATCAGATGCTTTCGGAAATATAGTATATTAGAGAGTATATACCGAGTGCTAAAATACCTTACTTAAAGCTACAGAACAAGAATCAAGGGACATAATTCTAATGGTGTTAAGCTATTGATTGTGTCTCTTTCTACATATTTTCTTTATTTTTAATTCATTATTTTTGTAATTATGATACTGTATATATATGCTAAATGCATCACTAAACTGTTTATTTTTTCCAATGTAGAGGATACGATAACTATGCGTTCTATATTTTAAGATCGTTAAGATCGTCCCTAGTGTGTACAAAATTGGCTGGATTTTAATGTTAAGAAATGTAAATTAAAAAAAAAACGTGATGTTTTTATAGTAATACATTTGATATTCAGCAATTAATGAAGTAAAATATTGGCCTTATGATAATATAATTTTTGCTACTCGTATATTTGCGACTTAAGGTTGATGAGAATATGCCATTTGTAATATCAAGTTATAAATATCTTTTTCGTGAAATACTGATTTAGTTACTGTAATGTGGAAAAATGAGTTTCTTTACTTATTGTTTGTTCTCCTTTTATATTAGACCATAAAGAATTACAACGTATATTAAACAATGTTAATGGAAACTACTTTTCACGTCCCTTTCGTCCTTAATGTTGTATTATTTGTAATACATCCGCGCTTATATTGTTTGTATCGAAATAAATATCATATTTGTCAAATTTATTGTTCTTCGTCTCTGAAATTTATGTTAGTTTTACGCTTTTTACGATATACTGAAATATTCTGTAAAATTCAATGAACTAGCAGACTATTGTTTCACTTTGTTTTTATTAAGGTATGTTTATTGAATTAATTGGATAGTGGGTACTCTGAATTTGGGAGGTTTATTGTCACTTTAATTAAGATGACGTTTAGAAACTGATCAGTAACTGGAATCTTTGTTCCTCCTGGATCAATGATACATCACATTGAAGATGTAGCCGTGAATTAGTCTTGATGATACAACAGAAGAAAAGGAATGGAAGTGGAAGTTAAAAATACATAAAAATTCTTACAACTAAAAATCACAAAGGAAGCGGGAAGTAATAACGCAAGATATAAATGTATATAATCATTGGAAAGTTGTAGTATGAATGTTTAAAATGCTATATGTTGTTCAGAACTATGAATAATGCATTGCAATTGAATATTGTACATCTTAAGCCGAATTGTTTTTAACATTAATGTGGGTCTGGTGGAGTTGTTAGTCCAGTTGGAGGGACTTATAAAGAAACTTACCTTAATTCCTCCATTTTAAATATGTTATTATTCTCAAAATGACGCAAAGAGCGTACTCAAAGAGATAGAGCCATGCGCTTTACTTCTATGTACCTTTACAGCAGTTCTTCCGTTCCATGGAATTATTGGGCAATTAAAGTGTGAATAAAACACAGGATTTTGATTGTATATAGAACAATTTACTATTACGAAATCAAATAATTAAAAGGGAATATTATTTGGTACGAACGCAAGTCTACTAATATTTGCCTAATACACCACTGAGCAACACATTACACTAATTATATCTAACCAAACACATAGTCAATAGCATGCAAGGAATGGGTTCCAACTCACCTGATATTTCACTTGATTGAAGTCTAACAGTCTTAGATAGAAAAGAATGAGATGTGTATTTTAGATGTTATAACATAGACTCTGATGATAGGTCTCTGCCAGAGCTGAACTGGGTCACTTGGAGATGCAGGCAGATCGGGCTTCTGGTATCGGCAAACTACAGATCATAGCGATGTAACAAGAGCCAACACAAGTTTATACGGGTCAAGACGAGAGCCAAGAGATATCAAATGTCGGGTTTATATGCAAAATATATTCCCTATGTTCGTTATGGGAGAATAGCGCTAGCCAATCACAAATATTAATGCAAACACCAATCAGAGCGAAGTAGTCTCTCTTTTAGTGTTAATCAGAACCAAGTTTAACTTTGGTTCTCGCTCACTGTCTGTCTGCTCGGGTTAACCTTTGTCCTACCAAAGTTCAGAAGTTAATCTTTGCTTTTGATGTAACCTGATATTTCACCGCACAATTTCATCTAATACATAAAATTATTTGACACTATACAAACTCTTGTTGGAAACCCAAACTTGCGTTTTAAATCTAAAATATGAATATTTCATTTAAGAATTAAATGACTTTCTTCGTACTTGGTCCGTGCCTCGTTCCTATAAACTATAGTTTATTTTTATTTTTATTTCATATTTACATTGATAGATATTTAATGTAATAGACCTCACTTGACAATAATTAGATTTTCTGTATATTGTTATATTGATATTACTTACCCATAGATAGCAAAATTTGTCCACAAATTCACCATTATTTTGGATACATTTTCCGGTTCCTCTGAAAATGGCCATGAAGGAAACAAATACATAATATCTGTGCCATGGTCCACACCTTAAATCGTAAAGGAATATTTAGTTAGCATTCTCATTAGTTTTTCAGAAACTAAATATTTTTTTATTAATTATAATTGTATTAGGAAAACATCAAGGTACATATCATTGAGAAATTAAATGTTAGAGATCCGGTATTCCTTACTTTCGTTTAATGTCAATACAACTTAGTAAAATCAATATACCAGGCGCGTAAATATCAAACCGGAAATTATGTACAGAAAAGAAACAATGATTGGTTGACAATGCTAGGAAATATTTTATTCAAAGTATGGGCCATCGCTAGCGATACATTTCTCCCATCGTTCCGGCAATGTGTGGATGCCAGACCAAAAAACTGTGCCTAATCTGCTGCAAACCAGTCATCAAGCCATTTTCGTAAGATGTGAAGCGCTGGTCAGCAAGTGCGTGTCCCATGTATGCAAATAAGTGAAAATCGGAAGGCGCCAAGTCAGGTGAGTAAGCCGCATGCGGAAGGATTGCCCAGCTAACCGTCGCAATCGTTTCCTTGACCGTTTTGGTGTGTGGGAGGGTGCATTATCGTGAAGCACAATCACTTTATGTTGTCTTTTATCATATTCTGGTCGCTGTTCACGCAAAGCTTGATGCAAATCGATAATTTGTGTCGATAACGTTGGGTATTAACGGTTTCGCCAGGCTTCAGCAGTTCATAATAGATCACTCTCTTCTGATCTCACCAAACACAAAGCTTTGTCTTCCGTCCATAGCGATTTGGACTTGCAGTCGATGTCGCCGGTTCTCCTGGAGTTACCCATGATCTTTTACGCTTAGGATTCTCGAAATAGATCCCCTTTTCGTCACCAGTCACAATTCGTTGGAGAAATGATTTCCTTTTGTACCTGGCGAGCAGAATTTCGCAAGTGGTTTTTCGGTTTTCCTGCTGTCGTTCAGTCAATGCATGTGGAACCCATTTTCCCACCTTCTGAATCTTGCCCATGGCTTTTAAGCGTATGGAAACTGCATCTCGTGTCACATTTAATTGATCCACGAGATGTTGTTGCGTTTGAGCGTTATCCTCATCCAACAAAGTATGTAATTCGCTGTCTGCCAACTTTGTCGGTGGTCTTCCACGTTTTCCGTTTCTCACGTCAAAATCGACACTTTTAAATTTTGTAAACCACGCATAACACTGTGATTTACCAAGAGCATGATCACCGTAAGCTTCGACAAGCATGCCATGCGATTCTGCAGCAGTTTTCTTCAAATGGTAACAGAAAATCAATGCTGTCCGCATATTGTAGTATGTAGGTACAAATTGTGCCATGTCCAACGCTATTAAACACTACACTATGACATGAAACTTGTTCTGTTGTGAGTTGCAAACCGTTATCAGCAGTCAAAACAAGCAAGTGGCGCCAAGGACGCAGTTTTACAGCAACCACAGTGACAGCTAATGCCGTCTATGCGCAAATTCCGGTTTCATATTTACACACCTGGCACTTAAGCAAAATGTTCTAATCACTAATGATTTATGAGATTTCAAAATAAATAGCTACTATAATAAAATAAAACAACATTAAAACGTTTTGAAAAATTGTTATAAACGTCTTTACACACATCGGATATCCGGTACAATAGCGTAGGAGCTTAGGAAAAGTATATACTCCATGTGGAATCTGAATCTTGTTGAAAATATTAGTCGTAAATGAGAAAAGAAGAAAGAATAAGAAATGTGTATGATTTACCTGATGGAAAAGGATAATTAGGATGAAAGCTTGGAATTGAAGATGTATAATAATTGAAAGAGTAGTAGTAACTGTCAGAATACAATGAATTTTCCTGAATCATTCTATACGTCGATGCTTTCATGTAACCAACACCTAGGAACTGGAAGAAGAAATATTTAGGTAAGTATTTTAGCATCTAGGAACACTTTACTGCTATTGATTTATAGTTTAGTTCCCCGTGGATAGTTTAGGTTTGTTAATACTTTACTGTGAGTAAAACTTAACGTACAAAATCTTATCAATATTAATCTTATTGAGGAACTATGAAACTACCAGTCTTATAGACTTATAAAGATTCTGACATACACACGTATGTAGAAGAAGAACAAATTCGAAATAATTACTCAATAATGCACACAAAAATTATCTGTGAGTTACACTGAAATAAATGTGAAGAAGAAAGGTTTAGTTGAATGAATACTATTGGTTTCTTGTTAAAACCACAGATCGTTTCCGGTCAAAATGGTGTTCTGCTGTTGGTTGTATTATTGGTCTAGCGTACTGTTCATTCCCCATAGCACATAACGTCCATGGAAAGTCCAAAACTTGTACCGGAAAGTTCAAAACCAATATCCCAAAGAGACTCAAGTTGGGATATGCAATGAACACCAAAACACATCCAACCCTGGATATCCAAGGGACATTCAAAGCTTGACATCCCAAACAGATCCAGGTAGGAACATCCAATGGATGCCAAAACATGTCCGAACCTGGTCACCCAAACGAGATCTAAGTTGAGACATTCGATGGACGTCGAAACACGTCCGACAATGGGCTCCCAAAACTACAGAATCAGTGATTCTGTCAGACTTTCCCTGTGGAATGTGTTTTTGAATTTAAATTTTATTTATAACCTTTAAGCATCTAAGGCTCAGGCCCGTAAAGGGGAGGGTAAATGATTCGGAAAGGCGTCGGCTAGGGCCTATATTCATCGTGACATCGTGGCATTTGTCTGGTTTAACTGAGGAAAATAACTAAAAAAAAAGTCAAGATGGTCGCTCGCTGATATCGAAACCGCGACATCTCGAATGCTACGCCAATGCTCTATCACTGAGTTAAGGCGGTTCGGTCTATTGCATTGTTGATACCACTAAACTCTCGAACTTATCCAAAGCTTAAAATATTTACGGTCAAAATTTTATTTTGAGTGTCCCTAAATACGGAATGCATCATTTTCTAATTCCTCATGTTGCTGGAACATCCGTATTTGCCCATATGAGGTACGATTGTGGGCATCCACCGGACGTTACAGTCGAGTCTACTTTGGACATCCTTTTTCTACTCCCGTACATCCTATGGACAAAATGGATGTAGATGCATCCAATAGATGTTCATTGGACGTACTTGTGTTGTATGTGTTAGTAGTTCATATTTCAGTAATTTGTGTTTGATTTCTAGTACAGCCGAACGAACCATATTACCAGAGAAATATTTTAGAGAAATGATTACCTGATTTATACTCAAGTCATATCTATAGTCAGAAAATTGTTTTATGAGAAAGTACATTCAAAATTTAAAGCAAAAACTCTTCCACTTATATGTGTATCTTTCCTTCGAAAGATTTTGAAAACTCTATTAGTAGAAAATTATATCCCATCCACTGACAATTATTCATAATCTGAATTGGTAAATTATTGAAACGGATATTAAATCACTGTTTCCAAACAAGAATAATAAATCCAAAATATGTTCTCAATAACTAAAAATTTCCAACCAAAATTATATTTTTATTACATTTTTTTTTCTGCCGGTTCATGTATAGCCTAATAAACTGACCTGACGAGGATAAAAAATTGAGGACGAGAAAATGTCTTGTAGAACACGTACGAGAAAACTTCTCTTCATTCTTTTCAAATTTTGATTTTCAGAATTACTCGGTTTTGAAACGATTTAATTTTAGCCTCATTTTCGAACAAATATAATTTCTTTCAATAGTTGAGTCACCGTGGCGCGTCTGAATACGAATCGGGCGGCCCGGGTTCAAATCCCGGACAGGACACAGGAGACTTTCCTCGTAATGTTCAGCGCTCTGAGGTGCACTCAGCCTCCTATCAAACTGAGTACCGGAGTGTATTTAGTATTCCTGGGCACCTTGGGAAGGTAAAGGCGGTCGAGCGTGGGAGTGACTACCCCACCTCACTTCGTACCGTAGGTCAAGAAAATGTGAAGCGCTATCTCCACATCTCCCACGCACCGTTCACGGCGCGTGCGTATCGCACGGGGCATAGTTGTACCTTTTCAGCTTTACCTTACCTTACATAAATTAAAAAGAAATTCTCTATAGTTGAGTAATGTATGTCTGCTTTTACAAAGAAAAAGGAGATTTCTAAAAATAATTTTGTAATAACAATGATTAGTTTTGGGCGGTTTAAAAGTAAAATTAAATACTGAAGTGTGATAGTCTTCAGTGATATTCAATAAACAATGTAATTGTCATTAACATTACCTGCTCTGCCACCTTGGGGAACCTTTTGAATTCCTTTCCGATGAAGTGACTCTTCTTAAAAGTTAAATATGAACGAGTGAGTTGTCTAGATTTGCTTTATACAGATTTTTTCCCCCCAAAGTGATCCATTTTTAGTAACAAGTTAATTGGAGCCCCAGACGAAATTAATTTTTATTGTGTGAGGCGAAGAAGGATTGCAAGATCCTTCAAGTTCCCCGAAGTCAGATACACATCTTGCGTACCTAAACACAAATTCATATTGTCGGATGTTTTCTGGTAGAGTTTGATGAGTTCTGATGAAACTATGACCCCTCCTTCAAGGTATTGCAAAGAATATCTTCATTGAAAACACAAGATTTCCCAGAACGTGGTTCACCTTCAAGATTATTATTTATGGCATTTAGCCATCTCACGGTCAAGCTAGGGTAGGGTATGTGGGAAGGTAGACCAGGGCCAAGTTTGTAGATATCATTGCGGTATTTGCCTGGCGTGACTGAGGAAAAACCTGGAAAACATCAGTCAGGCCACTGCGTAGTACATTGAGATCGTTCCCAGGTCCTTCCGATTGCTAAAGCAACGCTCTACAAACCGATTCAAGATTAAACTTTTAATTCTTAAATTTCTTCATCCAATTCCGAGCCTAAATACGAGCCTCGTATAAATAGATATTGGACTAAAATTTCCTAGTTAAAATTATTCCTATTGTAGCGATTCTTTTAAAATTCGCTACAAAATTTTTATCTAGCCCATGAATTACTTACTTTAAGCTCTTTTCGAATTAAAGTTTGTTATTTGACAGTATTGGGCGATGGTGGCACCAACTGTAGTCTATACCGCGGAAGATTTGAAATTTTAAACTTAATACTGTATGTGGTTATGGAGGTGTTAGGATCAGTGTATGCCTTATTCCTAATCGTAGAAACCGACGGTTATTGCTTTTAACAATCGGGTGTGATTTCGTGGAACACGGTGAATTCATGCAGGGACGGCGCCAGGATATAATATCCAGGGGGGGCTACATCATTTTATTTAAAAAACTTGGGAAGCTGATTAATGAAACACACACGCACACACACACGCACACACACACACACACACACACACACACACACACACACACACACACATATATATATATATATATATATATATTAGGGTGGTCCACAATAGTATGGCAAAAAATAAAAGTAAAGAATTAGATGAGCTTACCCCCTTGTTTTGTTCCAATTACGAAAAAATGGCTGAAAGTCAAAATCTCAGCGAGATTCATTAATATTTAGAGGCTGCTCAAGGGTGACAGACTTGGAACTTGTAGAAATTCTGGATGCTAGAAACTTAATCAAAGACACAATTGTTCTTATTATACCATCAGTTGATGCTATGGTAACAAACAATGAATCCTTTTTAGGATTTGGAAAGCGTTTTCTGTGATTGTCAACTATCTGCAACACAAATTTCTTCTGCTCTTCTTTGACAGCTAATGCACCACTAAATTCTTGCATCAGAGCGACTCCTCTTTCCGCAAAGTCATTTGTTGCCGGTAGTTCCTGCACAATCTTCAATCCTTCAAGAAACTGAGGGTCTTCATTTCACTGCTCTGGATCATTTTCTAGGAAAGTTGTAGGGAGACTGAGGAAATCGAAGAACTTAATGGTGTTTTGAGATACAGAGTATTTTATTGCTTTGGAAGGGTCAAACCTATTCAAATCTAATTTTATTCTATTCGGGCATTTTTTCTGCTCCATTGTTTAGAGCTTCCACCATTTTCCTCCTTTCTGCTGCACGAAGAGGTATGTCTTAGAAGACAATCCAACAACTTTTTCACCGAGATACCAAAGATAAGTTGAGAATGCACTGCTGGCAGCATTGAAATCTCCAATATATATGTCCTTAAAAGCAATGATTTTCTTTATGTGGTGAAGATCATTTACAGGGGCTTGTACCACATGCTGTGCTGTATACCATGCAGAGATATAGACAGCAAGTCCAAACAGAAGAAAGCGTCCTAAACTGCGTTCCTCGGATTTGGGTTAATTCATTTGTGCACTATACATGAATATCTTGATTGCATAAATTAAACGAGCCATCCATCGAGCAGCACCAGGTTGCAAGATACGGAAGCCTCAAGGTGGAGTCTCTCCCAGAATGATGATGCAAAGTTCTAGCAATTCTCTATAATCGTTTCTTGAGTGAATATTCTGTAACTGATTTAAACAAAAGCCTATTAACCCCTGTTTTTATGGATCAATTTTCAATCCAAATTGACGATCATCATGAAGTGTTTTGTAATCACGAATATCAAGAGAGTTGATTTTTTTAAAAAAATGTTTCACCTGTGTAATATCAGGGCCTACTAATTTGGATGGCATACATTCAGCGAACACCTTCCCTAGCACAATTTACAAAATATGGTGTCTACATGCAACATGGATCAAATCACGATCAAGCTTCTGCTGTAGGAGGATACAAGAGCCTCGCGAAGAACCAGTGTTACTAGCTGTTGTATCGAAACACATTCTTACCACATTGGCAATAATTTTCCATTCTTCAAGGCACTGAAAAATGGCATTTGGCTGATTCTCACCAGAAGATGATGCAAGCTTTGGCACTGCTAACAACTTACTTTCGTTAAATCCTGACACTAAAATTGCTAAGCGATCGAATTTATTCATATCACTTACATCAAAAATTATCTTACTGTACCAGTGCACAAACAGAGGAACATCGGGGCAAAATGTTTGTTTAATTTCCTCACAAGTATGTTGCCTCACATTCATTCGTTGTCTATGAATAGTTGAACGGCTAATTTGGAGTTCTTCAACACTTTTTTACATAGCTGCAGCAAAAGCATTTAAAATGTATACAGCATTACGGTAAGATGTTTTAGTTCTGGCAAGGGCAGCAACCGTTTCAGCATCAAGCAGATTTTTCACATTTGGTATTTGTTGCTGTTTCGGCTTATCAGGTGGAAAAGCTATTTCTTCACTACTCTCGGGTGAAACTTCACTTGAAGACGAACTAAGAACTTCGAGGGAGGACATCGTAGAAGTTGAAGCTGCCATATCATCACAAGATTTTCTTAATCGTTTGGTGTGCATTTGTTATCTCTGCTGCCTTCTCTTTTCTCTCCTTGCAAGTGTCACACCAACTCCGCCAAGCTTCCTTCACGCCCATTCCTTTGCTCTTTAAGGAACTCCTTATCCTTGTCCATTTTCATCATTTGAAGTGCATTAACATGTACTACATTAAATAGTTCATCATTTCGTGACATAAAATCTGCTTCATTTCTTGCCAGCGTGTCCGCCTTTCGCTTGGAATTCTTTTTTAGAGTAAATAGTACATAAATCTTTCCTCAACTCTTACGATTTAGAAGCATTAACTCATAAATGAAAAAAGAATGGCAAAGAAAAAACATGACTCCATGTGGTTAAAAACTGTATATCTGTCGGTAATTTTGTGTTAATTTAAAGGAAACACTGAGATGCTGAGCGACCTCTAAATATAAATTAAGGGACTTAAAATTTTACCCACGTAATTGTATCTGCAAATGGAACATTT
>JAGDQP010026032.1:6732-26322 GCA_022664845.1 Lepisma saccharinum
CCACAACTTTTGAATTGGAATGTCTGTTGAGTAATCGAAAAATAGTGCGAAGTGTTTTTCTTTTTTTCTTTTTGAAGAAAAATCAGGAAAATGATATCTGGTCTTCCCTTCTAGATCAATAAGCAAGGTTTGCGCACCATTTCATACTTACTGTATATTCATTAACCTTTTTACGTAAAAGGATTATGGGTCACAAAATACAGTACACTCAATACGTTAAATTGTATACAATTATTTTGCTGAATTCAGGTCTATTGTATTCAGCAGCTCGTGGTCCATTCGGTAACGTCGCGAACTTCTGGCCGACAATGGGTTCGGCACGTGGGTTCGAACCCCACGGACGGCCATCCTGACTTAGGTTTTCCAGGGGTTTTCGCAGTTTAACCAGGCGAATGTCGGCATGGCACTTTAAGAAAGGCCCTGACCGATACCTTCCCGATTCTACACCTACCCCCACCCCTACCCACACCAACACGTACGCACACAGAGAGAGAAAGAGAAGCAGAGAGACAGCTGAGGAGCAAAAATGAACACTTGTTCAAGGTAAGCAATTTTCACCTTCCTAATACGACTGATAAATAGAATTCTGATCGCTTTTGAAACAGAATAAACACGTATTCTTCTCTGTTTCAACTTCACTCACAAATTTATATTGGGTATATGCAAAAGTTCTACCCGTTTTTGGTGTGCATATGGAGGTTCGAAGAACACAAATGGAACTAGCACTGTTCATAACCGCTATCGCAATCGATGATATCTTGCCATCTTTCTGGTAGGAGATGAATTCCGCGCCATTGAATTCCTGAGGTTTAGGATCTAAGAACGGTGGTACGACAGTTTCACTATCTTCACATGAACAAATTTCCGGGCGAAGGAGTTTCACAAAGCGCGAAACGGGTGGTAGTCTGTTAGGGTCAAGCCAGTAAAATATGGCGGGTTAAGTAAAACTTCCCAACGGTAAATATGGCAGGTAGTCCATTATTTCTTGATGGATGATGTCAGCAGTATGTAGCTTGGCGTTATCACAGTGGATGATGCCTCCTTGGCGATTTATGATGTATAGCAGCTTCGATCGCAATGCTACTCGCAGTTTGTAAATTGTTCACAGTAGAAGGTTTTTATTTTGAAAATTGTCTTTTTTTATTTTGTATTTGTGTGTGTGTGCATTTTTTTTAAAAAAAATGTTATGTATGTATTATCATTGTATGATTTGACAAGGGTTACGTGGAAGAACAGCTAAACCTCGCCTGCTGAAATAAAGGAAATTACAAATTACAAATTAATAGTCTTGTTTGATTCCAGGACCTCCTATAGTGAATTGTTCCTTTGACATTCCACTAGACACTTAACATGACATTTTAGGGTTACGTGTTTTTCGTTTTACGTCGATTATTCAAATCTATGTACAGGTAAACCGAAAATTACTTTCAAAAAAATGTTTGTTTCGTGCTTCAATAATGAATACATGTTCCAGAAACTTCAAAACTATGTCAACACATTTTGGGGACAGAATGATTCGAATTCGATCAAGTACAATGTGAAACCCTGTACGATATAAAGTTGTACCTCAATTTACATCCTCAGTCAAAGAGTACGGGGTAAGAAAAAGGGAAGGAAAGTTCATGAAAGGTGACTTCTCGTAAAACATATTTTAAAGTCTAACTACCCTATTTATTCCGACGCATTTTATATTCTTAAAACCGCTATAATTTGTGGATTATTTACACTTTTTGAATTTAAACTTTCTGAGGTGTTAGCTGCCATTGTGCAGTACGTGTTATGTGTGCATTTGTTTTACATAAAATGCACATACCACCTTTTTTCCCCTCTACTTTTCAATTATTATATTTTACACATGTAATACATCTTCGGTAACCTAAAGATTTCTGATACGTGGTGATATGTTTGATAGATAAGCCACTGATTAATTAAAACACCAATGTCAATAAGGATTTACATTGGTTTAAAGGTTGCTTTTGTTATATAAATAAATAATTTCTGTTTAAATCCTTTCTTTCTCTGATTCTTACAATTTGAAATTTTTAACTTTGTATAGAACACTTTATATAGAGTAACACATTTTTAAAACAAAAATAAAACTTTTACGACTCGATGTTAAAAACACAATTTGTTACTTAATTCGCGTATTAGCCAAACATTTTTAAAAACAACACAACGTTGGGTTATCCACTCGATCATCTTTTCAGCATTTTATTATCTTTCGTAATGTTCATATTTACATTAAGCATGAACTCCTTTCAACGAATTGATTATTCTGTGTTTGTTTCGTGGAGATAAGTGTATGTTTCAGTTTATCTCGTTATGTTTAAGCATGGAGACTGAGAGAATAGAAACAAGATGGAAAAGTATTGATAAATCAAACGTCACGGAGAACATTTGAACGTAAAGAATAGCTTAAATCTAACGAGACCAATAAATGTTGTTCTCAGTGACGTTTTAAAGAAAACTATTTGGTTTTGAAAATACTAGGTAAAAGTTCCTGTTTCAAAATGCTATACGCATACATAAATTACCTGCAACCATTATGCAACGACAAACCAACCAGATAAATTTAACAAAATATGTTATAGTTTCGCAAAAGAATAATACCTTAGATTCGGTCAGGGTAAACTTACTGAATTAAAGGTTTGAAGAGTAAATGTAAATTAATAACGTGTTTGTCATTGCAGTTGCTATTGAAAGCACTTTATTGTATAGAGTAACATATTTTACCTGACTGCTTTGTTCCCTCAAAGTAAGGTTAGTAATATTAACTATTAAAATCAATATGAATATAAAATAACACAACAGTGCGAGATTTTTCAACTCGCTGCTCTAATACGATTACAGCATTTGGATAAAGTTCTATAAAATGTTCATAATAATTTCAATACGCATCAGGCAGCATTCCTAGAGAGCAATTTGTTCAGCGAAGGAGAAAACATAGCAATAAATGTATTCATTGACTTCAGGGAATAAGTCCTGAAGTTCCGTTGGTCACCAAATATTACGACTGGCTTACGGGAAAGCCCAGCTGTAAATTTCTCCCTTCAAACACGTGTGAGGAAGAAGAAAGCAATGTTAATAAATTATACTACAGAAAGGTAACTTCGATTCCTGACGTTACATTGCGGTTAAAACTGGTGCAGAGCAAATATCTAGTGGTACTGCAAACTTCCATTGTGCGTACTACTACAAATATTTGCATTATTATCCAGGCAGAATGGCCTTAGGACTTAACAGTTACGAATATTTTCATTTTCAACACATTTTTATTCTTAGTTACGCACTTTCTTTAATGAAATATGTTTTTATCCTTCATGTGTAGTTACTGGTCTCCCACCAGGCGCCTCCACAGCTGGCGTATACATCTGCCTTGCAGATTCTGACACAAGTGTCTTCAACATTTGCAAACATTTCTTAGTTACTAATTTTTTTTTTTTCAATTTTTCGTCTTGCCAGCTTTCCACCAAGAACTTGTTAGCTTGATCTCACTTTCACGACTTTCACTATCAGCACTAGAACTATCATTCACTATCATTTATTTATTACTGGAAGATGTAAAAATCATCAAATTGAAATAATTCATTTTATAGTTAAGATTCGGTAAAGCAACCTTTGTTTACTTTGTTGTAATATTTCTATCTCAACAACATTAACGTTTTCAAAGTATTATGTCAATATTTCTTTCATTTATAACATGTAATTCACGAAAATTTATTTAGAAGTTTGACGATCTTATTTTCTTTACCATTAAGATTATATGCTGTATTTTCTTCTTGAAGAAGGCACTTTTTCCAACCCTAACTTCTTTTTCTTTTCTTTTTCTGCCTGTCTCTATTTGATTGTTATTTCTGGCTCAAGCCAAAAGGTCTTGGTCAACTATTGTTTTCCAAATAGCTTAGACATTTCATAATATCGTTTATCCTTCTCTTCACTTATACTATCTCGTGTTTCGCTACACATTCTAATTTTACAATGTATATCATTAAGAGGTTCTTTAACATACTAATGTATGATTCCATTAAATGCTAACTACAGTCACCTATAGGGTACATTACAATTTAAATACTTAGGAGCATATGTGACAAGCGAAAACGAGATAACGAAAGAAATAACAAGTCGTTTAATATCGGGCAACGCATGTTTCTATTCAGTCCAGAGTATCCTAACCTCGCGATTTCTATGTAGAATGTTGAAGTTGAAATTATACAGAACGGTAATACCTTACGGTTGCAGTACGACCCTAGCAGATGAACACGGATTATTATCAGTGCTTGGAAATAAAGTCTTGAGAAAGATATACGGGCCGAAACGGGACGAGATGACAGGAGAATGGAGAATACTGCTTAATGAAAAACTTCATGGACTGTTCGACTTACCCGATGTTGAAATAATAATGAAATCGCGATGACTACAATGGGCAGGCTATTTAGCTTGGATGGGAGAAAAACAAAGACTATATACCATCTTGGTTGGAAAGTAGGATGGAAAGAGACCATTTGGAAGACCAAGACAACGTTGGGAGGACAATATTAGAAGGGATCTTAGAGAAGTATGTGTTTGTGATGAAAACTGTCTTGGTCTTACACAAAATAGAATCTTACAGTAAACGTTTGTTACTGCGGCGATGAGTAAATGTGTTAGTAAATGTGTTAGGAACGCTTAAATATATATATATCATCATCATAATCGTTAACTACTAGTAGTAGGTTCTGGAAAAAGTGAGAGGTGCTTCAAAGCACATTGCACTCTCCTTGCGATTGCCCACATTGCCGCCTGACACGCATCATTCAAGATATAATGAATTCTTATCAAACTGAAATTTTGTACATTGACTGAATATCTACCAAAAGAAGTAACTATTTTCTGTAGGTTTTTCTGTGCGATAATAAAGTAGAAATTGTAATTAAATTGTGCTTAGTCTGAGTTACATACAATAGTAGAAACATTATTGTGAGCGTTTCCCACTCACTGCAGGAGACGTAAGGTAAAAGCGTTGGGTACGAATGGTTCGTCCTTTAAGTTTTGGTGTTGGCATGTTCACCCTTTATTTATTATATACAAACTTCTGTTTCACAATGTGAGTTTGACTTGTTACATTTTTTTAGTGTTTTGTAGCTTCTTGTATTTTCGCTAAAAATAATATTTTCTCTTCCAGTTCTAAATTTTGCTTAATTAGATAATATTTGCAATGTTGTTTGTTTACAAAAATAGCAGAAACAGGATGAAAATAATAATAAATAAAATATACAATATAACAGGAAATATTAATTATAAGAATAACCTATTGTTTCAAGATGGAAACATAGATAGGAATGATAATTCAGATATGTGAGGTAACAAATCATTAAAACGTTTAACGCGTTAGAATCAGAGCTGAAACTGGGCACAGCGACAAGTTTTAGAAAGGGTCACTGGGTTTGTGCTCGTAACCCGACCTGAACCAGTGACCCGCTTTAGACATGGTGAAACGGAAGGCAAGCCAGTTATTTTAATTATTTCCTTGGGTTTGAAGGTTTTTTTTTTTTTTTTCTCGGAGTTACCGGAACTTGAGGTGTTATCCCCAGCATGGAAAATATAATTCGAAAATTCTCAGTTCATTAACTTCGCAGACCGCATCAATCGGGTCACCGGAGTAGCAAAGAACGACATTTTAATTTTAAAAGGGAGAAAATTATTTCCCTTTTAATTACAGATAGAGCTTACCAACTCATATTAAAATTTACTAAAATTACTATATTTAGTTACAGATTTATTAAATTCTCGTAACCTTTGGGAAATTTCGGTGTTACTAAATCAATATACACTCCATTTAATAGTGTCTTCTCACTTTCTATATGGAAATGTATAAGGTGAACGAATTTTTCTAATGAAATTATACTCCACTTTGTTCTTTAACAAGATAGTCTCACCCCCACCCACGCACTCAGCTTGCCCGCAGACGTTTCAATAATATCACAATTATATTCCTTTCGAATCGTCAGTGAAACCAGACTCAGGGCTTAATTAATGACCAATATGATGCGATTAATACGTTAAGGTTTCAATGTAAGCATATAGAAAGAAGCTGATTTCAGATTGAGCCTCAGCGACCTCGATTGATCTAACAGTTTTAATTTGATGGCTTTGAAGTGTCTTTTTATTTAGATTTGCTTTCCTCCACTTTAAGATTTCATAGGAACATTAAAAACGAGTTCAGCATGTTGTTATCTGGTCTACCCTACGTTCATATTGCTTGTACCATTTTCAGATATCTTCAACTCTAAGAGTACCCCCATAGACTAGCGGCGAAATCGAGTAATGAGAAGCCTGGGGGGTACATCATGTTACAGAGTCTCTCTCAACTGTTATATTTTGTTTTATGGGTCCCTAGGAAGCATGAAACGGCTTGTTGGCATTCATGAGTTTCTAAAATTACGTCAGTAGCCGCCATTATGTAAGATGGCGGCAGTTTTCCGAAGTTTACTATTTTATTTACACGTGGACTCAGTTGCAGCAGTACAGTTTACATTTTACACTGAAACATTAACATTGATAAAATATTTATATTCAACAATCATAAAATTAACATTATTTACAAATAAAACAGTAAGAAAAACATAACACAAAAGTATTTACATATTTCAGCTTAGCTGTTTTCGAAAGGCTAGTTCAGTGCTGAAAATGTCTATCTCTGGTGGTAGGCGATTATATTCAGAAACCATGCTGACGTACAGGGCGCTTGACTAGTTCTAATCTTGGTACGTGAATAGGTCGTTACCTGGAAATATGAATGAAAGTCGTGCAATATATGCATATTTAGTATATTTTTGTATAATTTGAGATTGAATAAACTTGGAAAAAATATTTAAATTTTGATATTCTGTTGCATAAAAATACATATTCAATATGGCGGCTAATAATGTTCAAAATTGTGGCTATATTTTTTACTTTTTCACTAAACCAAGTTTGGTATCAAACAATATGTTTATAGGGATGCCAAATTCGATGAAAATGTTTAAAATACAGCCAAAAGCATTTAAAGTAATACACATCAACATTTGTTCATCAATTTACAATTATTCACTCAGTTAAAACCCTCACATGTTGATCTACTGATTCAATTTGAAAGCCTTTTCTCTCAAATAGCTACTTCTGTACTGTGTTATAATCATATGCGGAAAAACAATGATATATTAATAACATACTCAAACGAGAAATAATACATAGAGTTTAAATTGAATAGTAAATCCTTAAAAATAATGAATGTGACTTTGCGATTCTATATATAAATTTTTGTAAATATTAAAATTCTTTATGTTTTAATTTCTTTTTAGGTTTAATATTCTAAATTGAAGATGGAAGCAGCTATTGTTTTATCTTCCAGAAAACGGGGTCGTACTTCTCTGAACTGAAAAGGGTGCGTCATTTGCGAAAGTGAATTATGTGATGGTGTTAGCAAGCTTGGGGGAACAATATGTCTTGAAATTGACAGAAGCTGTAAAGGATTCTATCATGTTTCATGCCCAGAAAAATGTATATATTTTAGACAGACTTGAATAAATTGACTTAGAAGCAGAATGGAATAATACTGATATTTTTACCACCGCCTTTGCTATTCTGACATAACGAAACGAACTAATATCAAAAGATTACAAAGTAAGTTCGAAAAAAGTTACAAAGTACCATTAACTCCTATTACCTCAAAGCAGACACATACATTAGAAGACGCGCAGCTAGTCATCAGTCGCTATGTGTAACCGTTTAACAAATACATTTGTGTGTTCTGTCAAACTGATACATGGAAACCAACAAGAATTGTTATGACCATGCCCATGTCGGATAGAATACTAGAAATAGTAAGAGGAGATAAAACACTTCATTGCCGATTATCGGGAATAATTGATTTAATCGCAGTTGACGCAAGATACCATCTTCAATGCTATCTCAAGAAAAACAGACAGTGCCAATATAGTTATTTCTTAAAAAATCCACAGGAAACTTGTCATTCCAAGGCCGTCGATTTTCTTCGTGCAGGAATCGCGTGAGGGAAAGTACGGTTTGTTGAACGTGTGGAAATACTATGAGGCACTAATGACAAAATAAGGTATTACAGTAGGGATGTACAAAAGTTCAAAACGCTTCTTTAAAGAGAAATTGTTTAAACTTAGGCCTCGTCAAATTTACTTTGTCTCTCAGCTTGATCCGCATGAACAACAACTTATCTTCTCACCAAAAGATGGGAAGTCTATAATACATGATCTGAAACAAACATCGGATACACGTGAAAATACTGAAGCTGAAGAGGACATAAGACTACCGCATCAGACCGATTCTGAATCAAAGACCCTGCTTACTTTATATCATCCTGCAAGAAAGATCAGAACAAATGTAAAAATCATTACCAAGACACCGTAATTATGCCCTTGTTAGCGAGGATCTAGCCAAGAAAGGGATTCCTGAAAGTCACATGTTTGTTCACACCCTTCTTACTGATGATGCATGGGATGAAGATACTACAGACACCAAGGATGATAGAAGTGTACCTAACCTGTGTCAAGACATAGTTTATGCTATTTCTAATGATCACATATTAATTCCAAAATACATTGGTCTCGGTATGGCAGTCCATCAAGCTACTAGATCAAAGGCAGTTGTTGATCTAATGCATAAAGCAGGAAATACTATGAGCTACGAACAGGTCCGGTGTATTTACACATCATTAGCACAAAAAGAATGTGAAAACTTTGCTCTGAATGGAAATATACGAATCACTTCTAATCTTCAAGCAGGCAAATCTGTTCACTTAGCAGCAGATAATATTGATATTATTGAAGAGACTCTTGGTGCGGTAACTTTATATGCGACGCAGGTGGTAGCATAACAGATTAAGTCTACAATTGTCACAAGCTTGTGACAGTCTGGGTGACTGACAAGGAAACACTGTACTTCAAGTTTCGGCTACCTTGTGACTTCTAATACATTTTTGAAAACAATTTCTTGAGTACTTGTGTATTCTTTCTTCTCTGGTGCTGTGGACCAACGTTGTGAGTGTCCACTTGGTTTGTTGCTATCATTATTGAAGACAATGTGGGAACAGCATGTAAGTAACACTACAAACAACTGCCAATACTGTTCACGTCTTACCAAGAGAAACTTTTCATTGAATAATGCACAGCGCCTATATTAAAAGAACGTGTCGAAAGGAGTTTAGTTCCCGCTATACATTTTCTTCTTACATATACGTTGTAAAATCCGTATCAATTTATGTTGGGAATTATTAGGCTACTGTTATAGAAATTAAGGAGTATCACTCGACATGTTTTATTATTGTTCCTTCATACACGTGAGAAATCATTACAAATAAGGAGATAACTAAAAATATGACATATTAGCGTAAATAGAGGTTGTGACAAGCTTTGTGCTGTTATGTCGCTTTTCCTCTTCTACATACAGTACCAGTTATATAGTTAGTATTTAATTTAGTTTAACATGATTTTCTTTCTCTCGTTTTATACTTCCCTTTACCATGAGCCGTAACAGAACCAACAACCACACGGGCAATAACACTAGACCAATTCCTGCACTCCAACCTACCTCAACCCTTAAATACTCCATAGTCCCCATTCATAAGGTATTTTCAGCATCATCTAACGAAAATGTCGATTTGTTCATTATCAACTTTGAAAGACTATCTACCATTGGGGGTTAGAGCGATGATAAGAAAAATAAATTTTGCGTTTTCCCTCAGTCGGACGCCAAGTTTTATTTCAACGCCAACAAAGCCGCTTAAATTTCACTTCCATGGGATAATCTCAAACGGAAATTTTCCGACCAATTCAGACCAAATAGAACTCCACTTTCCACCAATACCGTACACGCCAATAGCAACCAGACGAACCGTTGACACATTATTTACATGAGAACAAAGTCCTCGTAGATAAAGCTGACCCTTTCATGACATTGCCTAATTTTTTGCCTGACTCCATTGTTCCCTCAGTATATACTCACTTTCGCGTAATAGTTCATTCGAAACTTAATGAGATTGCTATACTGCGTCAACGCGCAGGTTTCTTAGCTCAGCAACGTACTCTCTCACTCCTCTCCACAGGTTCTTCTCCTGCAACAGCGTCACTAACGTCCGATTCAGTCTCGGAAGTCACAAATCGTCTTGACAAGCTCCAACTATTGTTACATAATCATATCGACACTGGACCTTTTTCTTCTGTAGTTATAGAAACAGCGCAATCTCCCCAGTTATCCCTCACTGCCTCTCCAAACTGTAGCTGTCACCAAATTTTTCCCCCTCGGGATAGGAATAATCAGCTACTTAGACACAGCTCTTTCTCCCTTTTAAATCCGACCACGTTTGTTTCGCATGTTCCTCACGAACAAACTACTCTCATAAATCTCCTTCCGCTAAACGCTTACTCAGATCTCGATCCCATCAACAAAGTGATCAGCCTTGCAGGTCAACCTCCTATAGCTCTGAATGCTCAACTTCCTCCGCCTCATTTCGCTTCACTCAATCACAACGCAATCAATCTCGTCAATGTACCACTCCCACCCCGATCGCTTTTCAAACACCTGAGGCACTTATTTCCGTATCGGGGATCATGTCTTCCCATGCGACGTAAAAATGACAATAAATTCCTTAGTTACCTTGTACATAGAAATTAAAGTAAATAGTAGATTCTTTAGTTCGACGTTAGTTGTTGGAATATTGTATGATGAGTATCTAAAAATTAGACACGACTCATATTTAAGTGAAAATAAGAGGTACTTCCATATAAATAAGAGGTATTTTCCTTTGTAATTCCATATAAATAAAAACTCATCTTCACACCTCTTTTGTATTTCAGCAAGTAGTACTTTCGAGGCTAAATTGACGCTCAGTCCTGCAAGAAAGTACCACATACTCTGAACTCTATAGAATTGACCATTGTCCAGCAAGGCCAAACTAATGGCTGCGCAGCAAATGGCGAGACATTCTCTCGTATGGCACGGATTATTCATTGCCATCCACGCACTATGCACAAATGATTTGATCATCATGCAGAAGAGAACAAATGTACTACGTCGAAACACAGAAGAAGAAGACAGCGAACATCATCTGCTGTCGAAAGCTAGTCTCTTCTTGGGGTATCTAGAAATATTACTTTGCTACACCGTTCTATCTTGTGTGTTAAAGCTGCAGAATAAGACTTTCCTCACGAAACAAGTAGGTAACAGATGTTGGAGTTAACCAAACGCACACATCGAGGAATACCTTCTTTACAGAACATCATAAGAAAAGGATTCTGAAATGGGTTCCGATTATTGTAGATCTTCCCAAGCACATTCGTATCTCATTATCTGATCTGATAAGAAGGTCAACAGGGAAGAATAATATCATACCGGTCATGCGGGGAAAGACATCAGCCTCGGCACGTTGTCCGTACTAAGTATTCTGGTAGAGCCTCAGCTCATTTGTGGGGGTATATGACGCCTCCTGTAAACTCGTGTCTTTTCCCGAACGGATGACCAGTGCAAACTGTATTTAGGTACTGGAGAACACGATGTTTCCGTCCATTTATCAGAAATTCCCAGAGCAATGGGAGTTCATTTTTATTCGCTACATAAGAGTTGTGCATTCATCATGGTGTTAATGGTTCACGAATAGGTGACGAGAGGAGACAGGTCCGGAACTAGGAACGTAATGGAAATCTGGGATAATGTCCGTAAACATCCACCCATTTGTTCCAATCTTATACATCATGGCAGATAAATAGAAATAGATAGATAGATGGAGAGAGAGAGATCCTTTATATATTCCGTAAGCATTCAAACTGGGAGGGGGTTCAAACTTTCTTTACTTTTGCTGACAATGAGGATGGGGGATCACAGCAATGCTTATGTAAGGAAGACAAACATGCACACGATATAGTGCTTAGCAATATGCGCAACAAATTCTGATATTTTTATGCGAAAATTTTGATAAAATATAAAACAGTAAAATAAATAAAATATTCTGTATTCACATGTGTGGGAAATTTAATCTTGGAAATATGTGTATCGACACAACTCTATAAATTCATTTCTGGGAAAGCAAAAATGGCATTATTTATTGTGGAAATGTATATGTTCAATATACGTGATACTAATTTTTTAACCTTAAAAAATCAGAACTATTATCAAGATATCATTGTTTAGATTAATCAATTATTTTGTTAAACAGAAAGTCTAAGTTCTTGCAGGTCATTTGTACAGACTCAGAAATATTGAAGTACGTGCTATGATAAATATAGCACTAATTTCGGATAATCAAATGATACTGTTGTACGCCTTGGTTTATCTAGAAGTTTCCATTGTACCTCTGTATTGCCGTTACAGGTCCATTGGTAGGTACTGGCTTTGAGTTTGATATCCATTATAAAAAAAACTGAACGTACTTATTGTGTCAAGGCCGAAGTCACTAGCTAATTAGGAGACTGGACAAAGTGCTTGAGAGAATCATTGCTCTCAGTTTTCATGCCCTTAAAAGACATAATTAAAATCAATTGCGCAGAGAATGCCCAGCATGTGATTACATGGCAGCCGGTAATGAAACACAGTTACTTGCCATATTACACGAGAACAACATATGAATATGATGTAACCAATCACCGGACGACACTTACGATTTAAACAAAAAAGTTAAAGAAAAAATATAAAAGAATTTGTGTCCTTCCTACATTCATTTATGAATTCTTTGTGCAGTATAACCCTTAATATCTTTTCAAGGAAATGTTTTTTATTAAAAATGAAAGAAGAGGGAAAAATGATTTTATTTTTCGCATACTTGCATATATTGTCTCTAGCAAGTCCGTTTCTTTCAAGTCTCTATGTCGTTTGGTTCGCTGACCACTATGCATATCCATAGCAACGAACAAGATTAACGTAAACACAACAAGAAAGAAATCCTTTTCTCTTTCATACCATCTTTACTGAAAATATGAGTTGCAACAAAGAGAACGCAATGAAAGAAGATATTGATCGTTTTAGATGAGAAAGAAATTCAATTTCCCTTTAGACTATGATATCTTCATTTCGTTGCAGGGTCATTGCTACCTACGAATTCAGTCGAGCGTCGCACATTGACTGCAACTCCTGTCTTTGTGAGAAAACTATTATTTTTTAAGAGTTTCCCTCTAGCAGTGTATTTTGTTTTTACTCCTAGATTTGAAGAAAGATTCTCGTAACAGGACTTTACCAAGAAGTGTATCTAATTACCATGAACATGTTATCTACTTCCTTGTATTTTGAAGCATCTTTTGTGGAGAAAAGAACCCCATGTTTCGAACTTCGTTTTATTATTTTTAATCGAAATTGTCTATCAATGATGTAAATTTGATTATGTGTTGCTAAATATAACAAGTTTCACATAAGCAACTTCAAACTTCCGTGGAAAATTATTTCGTTTATGTAAAATTGTTATCCTTCAAAGCTATAAAAATGTAACTGAGAATCCCACACACGCACAAGTCTAGTTGGAAAAGAATGAGAACATTTATGGAAACCAAATATATCTTGAGACGCACAGCATTCTTGTAAAACTGCTCCAATTAAATTGCTAATAACTCCGCAGTCGATGCATATAACCGATCAAAATTGCGACATATTAATACGTGGCGTTGTCAAGACCAATGGTAAGTAGACGGTCCGACAGGTAGCAGCACTTATGCTGACAGGTGGCAGGATAATTCAAGGACACGATTGAAGAGCGTGTTGGCACTGCAGTCCATCGGTGACAATCATGCTGTACAGTTGAACAACGAATGATTTTCGTGTGACATTGATCGATTGCCGACACATAATAGGCATTCAGGAGAAATTTTGGAGTCCGCAAGAAGCCTGTAAAATCGACTATTCAGTCGTAGGATCAGAAATCGCAAATGACAGAGACATTGTAACTGTGGTAATCATCGCCCGCAGATGACACAAGAGACGATTACAGATCTGAAGAACAGATTATTGACGTATCTCAAGAAATCATTGGGGTATATTAGCCGGTAAACCACGTATTCGTATTCAAAATGTCAACAGGCAGTTCATTCTACCTCTAGAAAATGTATTACAAATCGTCAGATCGATTGCCGTTGCGAAGTCTATTAGTATTTCTCCATCTTCGTTCCTATCTTCCACATACCAGCCACTGTGATTCCTCTTATCACTTTTCCTTCTTCTGTCTACATGCCCGTTGAAGTCACAGCCCACAATTACTCTTTCCCCTGTGAGTACACTGCGAGGCTCATGTTTCAAGTGCTCTCAGAATTTTATCTTTTCTTCTTCCTCGCAGCCGACTTGCGGAGCATACGCACACAGGCCAACGATTCGAAGGTCCCGGGTTCGAGTCCCGGCAGGAACATGGGTGTGGATTTTAATGGCTAAGGAGCGAATCGTGACGGGCCGAAGTCCAAAGTTACTAGACTCTCCTATATAAGAGTAAAGTTTGTTTTTCTTCAGAGATAATCGACCATTTAATAGTCCATTGAATTCCAGTGGTGGTGAAAACAATAATGAAAAAATTAAAAGCAAAGCACGTGGCAACCCACACTACAATGTTGTTCGACGCATTGTCTACCTTCAAGTGATCAAATTTGGTATGACTATCAATACATTAAGTTTAATGTAAAGCAAAGATTTCCAACAAAAGATGGGAGCACTATATCCATATATGCCTAATGTATTTTTATCGTCGTGTTGAATTTCAATGCTGCTCCTACAAATTCAAGCCTAGAGAGTTCAAACATTCAGGGAAGAAAGTACATAACCAATTCAAGAATTCTATCCGTACCGATTTTTAATTTTCCTTCTTTTCATTATTGAAATCGCTTCATTGTTGTTGTGGATATCCAAATATATAACAATGAAGCTCTTTCAACAAGAAACAAGAAAGAAACTAAACTAAATCGGTACGGATATTTCGAACTTTTGCTAATCCGAACAGGCAACACACAGCCTCAATTAGTTCGGATTAGCGGAACTTTAGTGTAAATCTATTGAACTTTCCATTTTATAATTTTCCCTCCTCTCTCTACGTTTCTCTATCACCCACTCAGTGTGTGTGTCTGCTTTTGTTTGTTTCTTCCTCTTTCCGCTTGTTGAAACAGATTTTAAACATTTATGTAGTAGAATACAGATCGATGTGTATAGCACTATTTATCGTAATATCTCGTAAGTTCTATAACTTCAACGAGAGGAAATTCTATTTATCTCAAACTTATCCAGATGATGCTAAACGAGCCTTCTTTGAATCTTACATTGATTGGAGTAAGAAATGAGTTTCCTGCAATGGTATGCATTCCTTTCTCAATGGGAAGTCAGGTTAGTGGTGTACCTGAAAGGCGTAATGTAGATCATAAATTCGTGGCGAGAAAGCAATGAGTTTGCTATTTTCTTACTGGTAGGAACTTAGAAACGAGACTGTATGTTCTATTTCCGTCACAAATCTTAGCTGTAACACGCAGAAAAGAGTAAATAGAAAATTTAACAGTTTCCTTTCCTCTTCATACCTACTACAAAAATTATTTTGAGAGGGACACAAAACCGTTCAGCAGGAACAGAAGTGTCAAGACTTTTTGTTAATTTTAGTTTATCTCTGGCCCTGACCGGCGTAGACCGAGATAGGGTAGGGGAGAGAATGTTTAAAGGAAGTTGGGCTCCACCGGTTTGAAAGTATCATCCCGGGATTTGTCTTGTGCGACTAAGGAAAACCATGAATGAAGATAGGAATTAATCAGGGCGTTCCGATTTTCTAACCAACGCTATGCCAACTGAGCTACTGTCACTAGGTCAGCCTTCTCAAATTCGAACGCGAGGGTGTTCCTGATGAGAACTCAGTTGAAAACGGAACACGTCAAACCTCCAAAACCAGTGAGACCAAGACGCAAAGTAAATTATTTTCTCCCTTAATTGTTTATAGTATTCATATGACTTTTTAGATACAATGTGTAATATTGAAATAGATATTGTATAAGAACATTAACCCAACACAGCCTTCGTAAAGGAACTTAGTATTTTAACAATGGTAACATGAAATTCCAAACGAAGCGAACAAGTTGCTTGTGCGCTAAAGAAACTCTCCTTTGCACTCAAGTTCAGATATTGGTGTCTTGGTCGACAACAATGCTTATCTTTCCAACAAGAGCAAAAAAAAAAAAGAAGAATCTTGTTTCAAATACTTCGTAACGGTGACATATAAGAATTGCAGGTAATTTCTAGGCATGTCAGTTGTTTAAGCCATCTGGAATATATCTTTAAAATTGATATCTGAGAACCAGTAGGATATAAAATCACCAAGCTGCTATATATAACAGAATGAGACAGGTGCTGGAAGTAATTAGTAATATTTCATGAAGAATTCTTTGACAAGAAAAATGGCTTTAATTATTTTCACGTTAATTAGTGGCGCTACTTTCCCATTTAGAGTGAAATAGTGGTTACATCCAAGTTGTTAATTTTCTGCCTTTCTCTAAAATTGTTATGAAAGGAAGTTTTATTTTGTTACCTATTACAAATGAGACATTTCTTGTTTGGAATCTATTACATTTAAAATGGTAATATGGAATTTATCTGCTAGTATAATTAACATCGAAGTTGATACCTTCTTGGAATTTTTGTAATTATATTTTACTAATTGCAAAAAATAATTCAATTTTCAGTAACTTAAATGTTAATTCTTGTACTTCTAATTAAATTATAAACAAATTGCAGTTCTGTGGTAAAGTTTGATGTGATTTTAGAAAAATAATAAGTAACTAGTTTCTTGTTAGCAGTGGCAGTTTAATCCAACTATCAGGAGATTTTACTGACTATGTAATATACATTAATGTCGCAGACAAGAAGTTGTGACGTAAATACGTCGGTGACGTCTCTAGACTAGCACTCTCCGGAGAAAGTGATGGGGAGAAGAGACATTTAGACAAAACTTGCAACATGAGCCAGTTATTAATAAAGATTGTAGTTACAATAGTGTTCAGAATCTCAGTTGACTGAAGATTAGTGATCTCACAAGATATCCTATGAAAGGTTGTGTTAATTGTTACGTAGTCAGTAGAGCCATCTGAGAGTTGTTTTTTCTGTGTATTATTGTTTGCTGGAAAGAAGTGAGCGAGTGGCAAAAGTGAATTATTGCGCAAGAGGAAGTTACACAAGTCAGTGTACAGGAAGTAGTAACAATTTTTGTTTCTCGAACTGCATTATTCAACGTGCCTTCCAGCAGTAGAGTACTTTAGAGTCAACTCTTAATAGTTGTCGTTAAGACAAGTTCAAAAGCAATGGTCAGAAGTAAAATTTATCGCCAGATTTTGGGAAAACGCCAGAATTCCTGCAGACACTCAATGTAGGCACGTTCGAATCTATATATGTACAAACATAAGGAAACTTCACGTCATGCGTATTTGCTGAATAGTGAACAAGCATAAGCCACGTAAGAAGACACCCATATTGTAACAATTCAGAAAGAAGCATCACTAATGCAATGATCTTTCTTTCACAAAAGCTTGTAAAATGCCCTGGTTTGAGAGGTCACCTTTGTACCTGTAATTTAATAGTGAAAGACAAAGAGTACAAAGTAGATGGTATGGAGGCTGCTATGAAGACTATATATATTACAAATTGTTCAAGCTTGAATAAGAGATCTATGATCTGTTGTGCCTGCTTTACTTACAACGAATTAACTACTTTGGTTAATGTTACTACACACGCGAACCAAGTTGGACATATCCAGTTTCTGAACAAGCAAGTAGTTTTCGTCTTATGTCCCCGGGAGAAAAGGAACATGGATCTCCAGTCTTCCAGGACAACATAGATCTAAAACACAGTATCCTTGTTGAAACCGTATTTAGTACAGAGTAAATAGAGTTAAAACAGGATATTAAAAAAAATAACATTCAAAAGTACTCTTGTACTTAGATGGAAAAACACATTCGCCAGAATTGTTTGTAATGGAAAATCTTTTAGACTACGCTACATTAAAGAACGGCGGATAGTCGGCGGAGAAATATGAACACTGAATGAACTGCTTAATTTGGTTTTAAAATATGACTGAAAATTGATGTAAGCGCTCGTACACTGGTTGAACTCAGACCAATGTTCTATTTGATCAATTGAGAAATTACTCACTCTTAGGTAAGGTATGTCTAGTGCGACTAATTTTCTCTCCTCAGAGCTTACGTTTCGCAGCCATTTAATAGATTTTGTCTTTCTTTATATACTGTATTTGCGTTTCCTATTAGCGCACCCGTATGAACGTAACTGAGTAAGGGAAGATATAGGGTTTGCCCTGTTTGTCTGTCAGTCCCCTCCTTAGATCTCAAGAACTACAAGTCCAACAGAGACGAGACACATACCATTGGAGCCACACACCACATAGACCTTGGCCGACACCTTCCCAAATCCTTTCCCCTCCCTTATCCCGGCCTGAGCCGTACATGCCTAAAACCATAAATAAAATTCAAAACAATGCTTCGTTGTGTCCTTAAATTTGAAACATTAACTCATTTTCCGACGTCATACAATGATGAAATTTTGCACAGCGACTTATGTCGGGTGACAAGACCCATTCTTACTTTCATATATTTCTGTATCTTTATATATTTTAGAAGCACATTTTAATATATTTTTTTAAATATGGACTTCCTTATCCTAGAACAAATACTAGCTTGCAACGTCGTTGCGTTTCACTGGTTGCAGAACACTGTAGGATTTCGGTCACAAAATTTTAGCTTGAGAGAAGTATCTGAACACTGAACTAACTCGATAAAAATAATAATAATAATAACTTTATAAAGTCATACTTTTCTTAAACAATCCGTACTAAAATCTAGACAATAATCTTGTTTATGCCTACCTAAAAAGTAATTTCTGGAATTGGTGCAACCCATGCTTTTCTTTTAGTCATGCATAAACAAAATTATTCTTTACTTCTTAGCACGGACTGTTTAAGGAAAGTACCGTTGCAGGATAGCATTTATCTTAGAATATAATAATAAAAATTAAAATAAGATTTAAAATTGTATAAATATGTAGAAATACGGGAAAGTAACGTGAATGTAATTATATTGAGACCTTGTATTCATACTTAATCTTATTACAATAGGCTGACAAGGCACTTAACTTTATTATAAAATAAAACACAACAAGTGTAACAGTTTCAATGTTCTAACAACATCTTCCTCAGACGACACATTAACCGTTCCTAAAATGCACCAGAAGTCCCAGAGATCCTTTGTGCGTCAATCGTCAGTCACATCCCATAGTTCGTTTACTTTCCAAAACTTATAATCAATCACATCGCTCACTGGCCACACCCCGTAGTCAACCACACTGCTATCACAAACATGTAACAGGAAAAATAAAACAACGAAATTTAATCGAGGCACAAAAATATTTTAGATAAATAAATGCGTAATAAATAATTAATATAAAATAAATAAGTACATTTAAATAAAGTAGCAATAATTGATCAAATAATAAATAAAAGCAATCAAAATGAAGTTTAAAAATAAATAAATAATAATAAAGAACTAAATGCCTATATTCCTATTTTCTGGAATACATTCTCCGATCTTCTCTCCTGGTATGTCT
>JAGDQP010026033.1:0-21845 GCA_022664845.1 Lepisma saccharinum
AGCCTCGGTTTCACATTCAGAAGCTTCTGCGTTCGTGACCAGCGGCCGATCATCATGACAGATTTTTTTGTCACACCAGGCAAATGCCGGGATGGTAGCTTCAACTTAGATCCTGACTACCTCCTTTGTACATTCTTTCCCTATTCCGGCCTGAGTCATAGTTGTCAAAAAGGCGTAAATTCAAATCAAAGCAAATTACGGAAAATGGCGGATGGAATCTTTTTCAGAGTTCGAAATTTTCACAACCTAGCAAAATGGAGCTAGTACACAGGGTAAACAACTTACGGAAAGATCGTTGTAAATCTATCGTACATTCCTGTTTAAGGAACCCACTCTATCTGATTTTTACTACAAATTTCGAAGGTGGAGCCATTACTCGAGACTTTCAAATCAGTTTTTTCTATTACCTTTCCTGGACGGTGATTTGGACCTTCAAAAGAGCGGTTATGAAAGGTAGGTTTTCCTTTATGGGGTATTCACGCAAGTTATTGATAAAACAGAAGCAAAAGCACTCTGAGCTTAAACCCGGCAGTGCAACTAGCAAACTTTCCCATGTCTACGTTAAGGAAAACGTACGATAATTTTACCAGCTCAATACCGAGTGCAGTAAATGACTGCTTCTTCTGTGACTGACCTAGACCCTTCTCTCGTAGATATATCTAGAGATCGAAAGTACCACCTTTGCTCCGTCCTTCATGTTTTAGGTCGCCATCTTGTAATGATTTTCCAAACATTAACACTCCGAAACAGTGAAAATTAATGCCCACTTGAACAAACAACTACCTTTATAGTTATTTATCGTATTTACTGAATTGAAATACTCTTTATAAAGTAGGGCCTATCTCTGCTTACACCGAAATTAAGTAAAATTGAAAATGTTTTAATATATGGATTTTATTAGTTATCGATATCCTTGCCAAACTATATCTCGACACAAATCTAATAAAATTATTTTTTTAATAATTTAATTTAAATTAAAAATGAATTATCTCAATTTTTCCCTGTAACTTTCGATTTAGGTTTATTTTCTCGATGCGAACTTTATACTAGAACCTTAATTATCTATTTCAAGAGAATTTACAACTATCGGAAACTTGAATAAATTAATTGATAATTCACTCCAAATTTAATTAAGAAATATTTTAGCAAATCTATTTTAATAGACTTATTGAAAGTTTCTTATGTAATGTTTAGTTTCAACTCAAAGAAAATTATTAATCACCCTCTCTTAGTTTTAAAGTGATTTAAATTTATCCTCATTTTTTTTTTTTTATTTTTTATTATTATTATCCACAAAACTATTTACACAGTCACTTCTAATTTAAATTGGATTTTAGAACAAACCCAACAATTTCCCTTTAGAAAGGATCTTACGGTAAGGCTCGCGGCCACGTTTTCTGTTCGGTCTCTCTCTCTCACCACATCACCAATTAAGCTAAAGCTCAAAATTTGCGCACAGAATTTCTATCGCTACACGCACTTTTATGTAGTTTAAATTTAGCGTTTAGTATTTTTAACTTCACAAAAATGATTTATCTTTAGCAAATAATTACTTATGAAGAAATTTATATTCACCATTATTTCCTAAAAGAATAAGGTTACGGAAAATAATTAAACATTACCCCTTTTAGTTTCACTTCCACTTACTAAAAACGAAACGAATCGTAATGAAACCTATGCACCCCAATTAAACTTTCAGCTTTTATCCACCAAAAAAGAATGAACGAACTGTCCATGAATGAAGCAGCCAGATCGGAGCACAAATCCTCCTCAGACACGTAATATTGCCACCAGTCTTTTATCGACGAAACAACCACCCATTTCTATAAAATTCAGACACTACAATGATCGGTGTCGTCGTCTTCAGTTCCCTTCACCAAGCGTGGCAAACAAAAAAGATCGAAATTAATCAGAGTTGCAAACTATAACATTCGTAATACTTCCAGATTTCTTTACAAATATTTTTTTAAATAAGTTTTTTCACATTTTGCATAAATCAACTGAATCTTCTATATTTTCTAAATAATTTTATACATTTAAGCAATCATTAACGAAATGTAATCCATGTTTTTACGAACCGTTACATTGCTTAGGCGCAAGACTTACTTCCTGTTATATATGACAACAAATTCATTTGCTTTTTAATCTGTTCAGTAATGAACTTCTGCACCAGATGATTGCTCATGTAAGCGGTGTTAAAGTGAGTTTATTATTGTGATCAACAGATGGCAGCCGATGATTCTTCAACTTTGTGAAGTAGTTGTACATATTAAATAATTATATTTATTGATCAATATGTCTAATTGAAACCCAGATTTTGTTCATATGTCTGACCAAAGATTTCGTTGATGTGAGAAAACTGCTTTTATTGATTTTCTAATATGTTGTTTAAGTTTACATAGATGTTGAATCATTGTTCCGATGTAGGAAACACTAGAACGAGTTTTAATCAAATGTATAATTCTGATTATTTTAGTTACTAGATCTGATTATTTCTAATCCTTTAACTCTGCCCATATACGTACTAGTGTTACTTCGTTGATGGAATAAGAATATAATTACTCAATCATCCTGACTTCATTATTTTTTCTCACTTCGCAGCCCTGCGGTCGCTTATTATTTCATTAGCAGATCTACCACCGATCAAAAAACACAAGATTCGAAGGAAGAGAAAAACATAAATGCGTTTTTTTAATCGATCTTCGTTATTAGTGTTGGTTAAGATTATAAGTCATGTTTGACCCCTCTTTTTTCGTTCTTCGAGCCTCAATGGTTAAATTGATCAGTACTGTATGAATTAATGTGAAACTCTCACATCATAAGTTTTTATATGATACCACATATGTGGGATGGAGAGAGTAATTTTCGCGAAAATCAGCGGACACGCACACATACATAAATACACACACAAGAAGCTTATTCTTTTAATGTGATAGCTTCTGCTTGACGTCTCCAGCATATGTTTATAGCGTAAGGCTTACGTACAGTCGAATAGGGCACACATATACGTCTGTATAGCATGTGCCAAAGTTGTCTAAAGGCCATAAATAAATTCAGTCAATGTGTGTCTGCAGGAAGACCAAAGTAATCCTTTCCTACGAACCTTAGTTCTAAAGTAATCCTTTCGGGCCTTAGTTCTAAAGGAATTCCCGAGATATAATATTGATTCCAATCTAGAAGGGCAAAGTACATCTAACAGAAGTATCATCCAGCGTGAAAGCCGAAACAGACACCCTACAGAAGTAGTATAATGTTTATGAATATTTCATTTTTAACTGGAGATTCTTAAAGTCAAATTTAACTTCAAAAAAGTTATTTGTTACAGTCACGTTGCATATTTGTTTTGTATGAAGACTTGTATACGTAATGAACAGCATTTGATATATCAGTTCGTTTATTTATTTCAGGATTACTGTACATGATACTGAAGCACCTAGTCGATCGCTACAATATCTACTTTGCGTATGGCCCGTCGAAGATCAGTAAGAACATACATGCCACTGCTATTAACTGCGTTATAGTGTCAATAGTGCTTCTTCAGATGAGTTTTACTTCGTTGTCATTCGTTCGACAGGGACTGAATGATATAACCATTTTTTCCCTTGTTGGATTTTGTATAACTGTAGTATTCTTTCTGGCTCATATATTTTTAAATTGGTGCAAAGGCTTTAGTCCTATTTCTTATCAGGTAGGTGAATAATCATATTACATTTGCATGTTACATTGCATGCCAAGATATTTTGGAGGAGTTTGATAAGAGAGGCTGCATGTAAGTGATGAATAGAAACGATGTGATATTGTATTGGAAGAGATTTCTAGTAAGTATATATAGTTTTCATGTAGTTTGATTTATGAGCTGATTTATTCTGTAGTAGTATAGACTAGTTTCATAAGGTTAGTAGGTAGCTAAATGGGAGAATTTTCTATGAAATATTGTATTGTGTTTGTTTCACAGTAGTTCGTGCATGAATCGTGTAAGGTACAGATTAAGTTGGGCTGACAGCTTCTATTAAAGAACAGTGTGATTCTGTATTTATATTAATGGTCAGATGTAAAGAAGGAATTATATTTCTTTCAAATGTCATTTGTGTACAAAAAAGAGATGCTTTATGATGTGTATATTTTTTTTTTATTACATAGATTTGCATGTATTATTTTACATTTTATAAAGACGATGATTCGCCTTTCGAATTCATGTGCTTAACTTGTATATTAATATGAATATATGCATTCAGGTCTAAATATAGGTAAGAGAACGTAGTAAACTTTATTTAGTAACGTTTCCACCGTGCGGTAATATGTTCCTTCTTTTACTATTTTCAATACTGTATTAATCCATTTTAGTTATATCACCAATTAATATATCAAATTAAAGTTGATACTGATTACAAATGTGGTGCAAATCAAAATCTGCAAGGGGTGTGATTTCGTGATATTAGCGTTTGAAGTTGATGAAGAAATAGATATTTTTAATGAAATTTACCAAGTATTTGTGTAACGCCTCTAAAGAAGAATATTTTAATAGAAAACCATGTAAAATGTTAACACAATGTAGGTTGGGAAAGATAAAACGCTTGTCAGGGTGGATGGCAGGCGGGCAGCAGGAAGACGTCTGTGTAATGATGTAGATAATGGTCGTGCTTATCGTAGTAATCACCGCTAACCTACAAAACATATACAACAAATTCAGTCATGACTCATAGTGTGACTCATAAGTGCGGGGGAAGATCTAAAGTCAAGCTGCTATTATAATCTGATAAAATCTTCATCCTGTGGAAGCATAATCCTTCTAACAAGGAAACCATCAAGGGGATCTTATCGAAACCTACGATGAAACTTTGCTAAGAGAAAATAAGTCCTATAGAGAAGTAGTATACAAAAAATTAGCACCATAATAACTGTAAGGTACCGAGATAGAGGCTGGAATATTAGTGCAAAGTGTACAAAACAATGTATTTTTTTTTATCATTCAGTCAACAGAAGTCACTTCTGCTTCACTTTCGTTCTGAAATGAAACACTACCGAGGTGTAGCGTCACCTCCCACACTGCAGTACTTCTCGCCAGGGACGTATTTAGGGTATCTGGACGTCCAATTTTTTTTTTTTTTAAAGCAAAATTACATCGATGTTACAAAAAAACTGAATTTCATGGAGTACAGGCCCCTAAATACGTCCCTGGCAAGGAGTGCTGCGGTGTGAGGTGACGTTACATCTCGGTAGTGTTTTATTTCAGGACAAAAGTAAAATAGTACTGACATCCGTTGATTGAATCATTAAAAATACACTTTTTGCACACTTTGCACCAATATTCCAGCCCCTGTCTCGGTACCTTGCAGTTAATATGGACAGCTTTTAGGTAGATTTCGAAGAGCTATTGAATATATTAACACGCTAGCGGCCATAATTTTGAAGATATTTGAACCAAATCTTATTATGTTATTTCTAAGCTTAATAGCTCGGCTAAGTTCGTTAATGAGCAAAATCGACCCAGGGGGTTGGTCAGGGGAGGGGGGTTGAAATTTTGAAAAAATACATATCAGCCCCTATGGAGTTTAGAGGAAACTTTGTCTGCATAAATTATAGTACTCCCTATTAAGTTTACGGTGACACCAAAGATTCAGGGCTTGTGGGGGTGGAAATTCGAAATTTTTAAAACTACGTCTTGTGGGGTATCGTTGAAAAGCTCTAGATGATTAATCAATAAATCAATAACTAGTTTCTCGATAGCGCTCATATAAGGCGAGATTTGAATTTTTGAAAATAAAGGAAAACAAACTTCGAGATCTACCTCAGCCTGTAGGCCTGCCGAAAGGGATTATTTTTATTACCTCTCTATAGGACGTAGATTCTCGTAGTGAAATATCATGGTAGATTTCGGTATGATCTTCTTGACGGTTTTCTTGAAAGGTAAAAACTAAACAACTCAAAGCACCCAACATACAATGAAGAACAACTCCCAAATTATGGTATAGTAACAGTTCATTATTTATTCAAACGTACTGCCCCACAAAATATTTTCCTTACATATTTATGCATCTCTGAGATCTCAGTCTTGCAGATTCAGTTATATACCTACTTAATTAACGATGCACATCGAATTCACATTTAAGTCCCATTTGGTGATTATTTTTCAGATTCTTCAGAGGAAATTTGAAAACTCCAAAACTGCTGTGTTTGGGGTGTCACTGTAACGTCACCACGACACTTGCGATCGCAAAATTCCATTGTATTGTACAGTGGTCAGCCACATTTGGCGTAACAAAATCTTTAATATCATATACCAATCCTGAGATATAGTCCAAAATGCTTGTGACGCAACCATTTGCGTCATAATCGCCAAAGGATTGTAGCTTATAAAAGTGGAAAGTGAATGTCCTAAGTAATTATTGCCTCTAAACTCCGCACGAACTTTAAAGTTCGTAAAGCGATTTCAGTGAAATTTTTGAATAAATTATAAACCTTCAAACATTTGACGTTCTGATATCTGCTCTGGTTTTTTCGCGTCATACCTTTTTGACTCATGGAAGTAACCTGGAATGTTTTTAAGCGATTTCAGTCAAACAGGAAAATTAAAAGATCAAATAGATTTTAACTTTGTAATTTCGGTTCACATTTGACAAAGCGAAATAGCGCCACATTGTTTGTCTTGTTTTTGATATTCTATTAACTTTAATATTTCTGCGATGGTTGCAGTGAAACTCGCAGGAGATTTTTAGAATATAAAAAGACTTTTAAAAAAAAACATCTAAAAGTCTTATGTCTACTTGGGGAATAAAATGTGACTTCCATGTTCTGGTTATCTGCCTTTGCTCCCACCTAACTTGAATGTTTGGTGTCTTCATTTCAGTTCCAAATTGAAAATCCAGTAGGATTACCTATACCTTGTTTTGTTTATCCTAACTAACTTTTGTGTTTGGGGACAACTTCGAACTTCTGTTTCTCCCTCTTGTCTTTCTTTGTAAACAGATTTCAATATACAGGGTTCCCACCAACCTGGAAACTGCAAACTACAGGGAAATTATACGCTTACCTTCAACATAGTACACCATCCTGGCTGCCATTGTATCGTCTAAAAGAATGGCGATTCAAACACAAGTTTTGCCAAATAATGCATTGGCTTCTTCAGGTGAAAAAGGTGGGTTAAAAAGTTAAAGGAATAAAAGAAGGCGTCCGCAGATATGACCTTTATCAGTTTTCGTTGCAAGTGAAATAAAAAATGGCAGTCCTGGGCATAAACAAAGTAGGTGCAATGTTTCCACATTGTGTTGCGAAATGGAATGCCAGATACTAAAACAGAACAACTTCGATGAACAACTGTGTGTTTGGTTATGTATGGGAAGTTACGTGCATAAATATGTTTATTATAATTTTTTTTAAATATGTTGAAATGAATGAATGAATTTCCCGCATCTGACTTCTCGCAACACCTGAAAACTACCACACATGAAATAGCCGATGCCAGGATATTGTATAAATCAGATTCACATAAAGATCGAATGGTTTATGAAAGCATCCTTGTTCACAAAAAACACACCTACACTAAATTTAGATCAAGGTATGTTAAATAAGTGGTAGTTTGACATAATAAATAAAATGCAGTAAAACAATACATTTTTGTAAAACACTTATTCATTTATTTCAACATTTTTTTTTTTTAAATAATAATAATAATAATAAACATATTTATATACATAACTTCCCATACATAACCAATCACACAGTTGTTCATCCAAGCCCTTCTGTTTTAGTATCTGTCAACAGCATTCCATTTCGCAACACACTGTGGAAACATTGCATCAACCTTGTTTACGCCCAGGACTGCGATTTTTATTTCACCTGCAAAGAAAACTTCCAAAAGCTATATCTGCGGACGGCTTCTTTTATTCCCTCAACTTTATAACGTATCTTTTTTCACCTGAAGAAGCCAATGCATCATTTGGTGAAACTTGTCATGTTTTTAATCGCCATTCTGTTAGACGATACGATGGCAGCGAGAATGGTGTACCATGTTGAAGGTAAGGGTATGATTTGGTCCTCGCCACGTAAACTTACATTTGGTCAGGGAAATTATTTATGGGGTACTGAAAAAGTCATCGAATTTATTTTCAGAAAGAAATTTTTATTGCTAAGTCAAATTCATTCTTATTTTACAAACCATGTTTCGATTTTAAAAAAATGCTTTGTTGTTTGAAGGTGTATCTCATCATTATACAGTGAATAATTTGGAGGTTCCGGGATATGTGCTCGCTGCAGGAACGTATGAAGAAGCTCTTGTCTCTCCTGTCTTTCTTTGCATGTTCTGGATAATATGATGTGGTAATTCAGGCATTAGTTGTAGGCTCTCAAAGACTCGAAAGAAAGTTCATTTGAAAATCCCAGATCAAGTACTGGTGTTGTAGTTCTTGATGATTTAACCCATCCCGAGTCAGTCTACTGAGTATTGGCCATGAAGCTGGTAGTAAGCCATGCTACTTTCAAGTTTTCTAAATGGTTTGGGTGACATTTTTAAGCTCGTGTTTAAAGAGCAATTGCCCAGTAGTTCACTATGGGTGCAACTAAAGCTTCATATGTAGTCGTTCAGCCATTCTTCGTTGATGAATTAAGTGATATCTTACTGAGTTCATTTTTTGTGGTATGTTGTGTGGAGGCACTTAACAAAATTATTTAGAAGGAACAAATGTAATTTGTGTTGATATATTGAAACGAAAGTGAGGAAAGGGAGAGCACAAGATATTTGTCTTCTGTTTTTTTAAATCATTCGACTGCTCTGACCTTGGGCTCTAGATTTCTTGAGGCACTGTCTTCTTTTCCATTGTACCAAATGATTCAAGTTTCGATGGATGGTCCCAGTGTGAATTTGGTTGTTTTAGGAAGCTCAAAAAAATTAGTTTCAGTGGAAAATTGTTCAGCAGTGCTCGATTTGGGCAGTTGTGGGCTTCATGTAATCCACAGGGCATTCCAGTATGGATACAAGAAGTCAGGTTGGAAGCTTAATCAATTTCTACGTTTTAAAGATCACCCTGCTCGCAGAGCTGAATATGCCCACTGCACTGGAGAAACTAATCGTAAAGGTTCTCTGTGAGGGCAAATGGAGTAGGCCAAGAAAATAATTTTTTTGTACTTAGCTTGAATATATTTTAGTTATTTTATAGCATATATTTATAACAATTCCGTGTTTATAAATTAGAGCATGTTTGGCCTGAAATGAACTGTTTATTAATGTTTGACCTGGAAATTAAAAATGTGTACCTGGAAAAGTCAGGGATTTTTTTTATTTAGTTTTGGTGAAAACTCTGAATATAATTTTACATTCATGTTAGGAGAATTATAAAATTGTAGAGGGTCTAGTGATCCTGGTTGCCGACTCATATTGACAATGAATAGGTACGCAGGTTCGAGTTTTGCTGACCGGCATCCTGACTGAGCTTTTCCAGAGTTTTCCCCAGTATTACTTGGCGAATGCCGGATGATACCCTGCTCCAAGGACATATAAAAGAAAGACCGACAAGCAGGATTTTACTGGAAATTCGAAGCAGACTATGTTGGTGCGTCACGGGACTTTTTCGACAATAGCTCCGTGAACGTAATAAGAACCTGGATTACAGATGGCGTATAGCCGTAAAGAAGAGACTTCACGATTGCTGAATATCATTTCGCGGAGCCAATCTCAGTTTAACTTTCACCCTATGTGCCAGCAGCGAAACTTTGTGGAAAGTGACTCAGCCCGTCATCCGCCATAATTGAGCTGAAATTTTTATGTAGAGAGCACAGTGCGAGGCGTATACTATAAACATGGCTCGCTTTCTGTTCTGTGGTAGAAATAAATGTCAAGAAAATAGAGATATCTTTAGTAACTTTACCAGATCCCTTACTTTTTTATGAGTGCTCGAAAGGAAACCTATTTTTTAACTGATTGTATTTAGTGGAATGGAATGATTGTATTTAGTGGAATGGAATTATTCAAACATCATGAGCACACGCACAGAGCAGATGATCCTTGCGACAATAGCGCCTTAAGCGGATGGACTGGTGAATCACTGATTGAAGCTTTTAGTTGCTGTGTACACTGAATTACTCCGTTGGGTGTATAAGGAGTTTCCGGTCAGTATTAAATAGCTTGTCTGTATCCTTCTCACTGCCTTCCCCATCGCTTTTATCTAAAAGGGTCGTCAACGGACGTCATCTTGTTCAACCCATATAATGTAAATTATATATATATATATATTTTGTCGGCGGTCGTGAAAGGGCAAACATTTCAAAATAAAAGCTATTAAAGAATAAATACACAACTTTAGTGTGCAGTTGTAATGTAATTAACTGTCAATGTTGTATGTACTTAAAAAATTGTAAAAATAAAGTAGATGCGTCTTGTAAATAAATAAATAAAAAATTAACACAAAAAAATACAAACCCGGCATTTCTTAACATTCTACATATTTTAAAACATCAGCTAAAGAAAGTACATTCAAACAACTTACATAACTTCCTTGAAGTATAAACCCGGCAATCTAATAACATTCCGAAAAATAACGAATACCATAATGTAAACAGACAACTCTCTCTCTGTCTCTCTCACACACACTCTCTCTTTCTCTTTCTCACTGAACTCGCGAGTTCATCGCCGCAGTGACAAACGTTTGCCAGTGGATTCTATTCTGGGCAAGATCAAGCAAGTTTTCGGCACGAACACCTACCTCTCGAAGATTCCTTCTAATATTGTCCTCCTAACGACATCTCGGTCTTCCCAATTGCTTGTTTTCAAGCACAATGGAATATAATCTTCATATTTCCCCTATATAACATGCCCATTTGAACCGTCGTGATTTTGTTGTCATTACATCAACGAGTGATTCATAAACTCCGTGGAGCTTCTTTATTGTGCAATCTTCTCCATTCTTTATATATATATATATATATATATAACTACATGCAATTCATGTTTATTTGCCAGGGTCGTATTTCATATTTCGCGACCATAAAATATTACCGGTAAAATTACTGTTCTGTATATTTTCAGTTTGAGCTTTCTTGATATTAATCGCGAAGTTAGAAGCTACTAGGCTGAATTGAACTATGTGTTGCCCGATGCTACGTGAGTTTTTATTTCTTCCGTGGCTTCGTTTTCGTTTGTTACATGTGCTCCCACCCAAGTATCAAACTTATTTTCTTTCTCTGTGATCTCATTCTTAATTGTGATGTTTCTATTTCCCTCATCCTTTGTGTTTCGGCTTATCACACATTTTGTTTTCTCAGCATTTACACCTGTAGATGTATCTCGTCCCAAGCGTCGAGTAAGACACCGGTGTTGTTAATTTGTAGTGCATCTATATCGTCCCTTATTAAATCATCATCCGCGTATACAAAGTTGGCTCAAGCCATTTAGTGTTAGTACCTTTTTGTTCTCTCTTATTTTTAGAATTTCATATTCTAATACAAAGTTAAAGAGTAATAGTGAGAAAGCATCACCTTCTTTCAATCCGCTGCGAATGTCGAAACTATCCGATCTAATCGGATTCTGCTTATGGGCTCGCTGAGACACATTCTCACTAGGTGAACAAGTTTTTTTTTTTTTTTTTTTTTTGGGGGGGGGGGGCGGAATTCGAATCGTATCATCATTTAAGCCGTCGTGATTCCTTTTTTCCTTTTGATACAGTCATGTGGTTTCTTAAAATCTGTAAACATCTGGTGAACCGTCACATTGTATTCCCATTTCTTTGCTAATATCTGTCTCAAAGCGAAACTTTAGTCCAGCGTAGATCTATTTCTTTTAAATCCACATTGGTGATCTCCAATTATCTAATCGCTTTAGTTCGAATTTCAGTTGTTTGCGATGCACAGCTTTTCTCTCACATTTGTAATCACTAACTGATGATCGGTGTCACCATCCAAATACGCGATCGATCGGGTCGTGTGTTTTTCCATCCGGAGATATCCATGTGTATGTGTCTTTGTGTTCAAAGTACGTGCTCTTTACTGTTAAGTTTTTCTAAATCTCAGAAGACTCAAAAGATATCAGTCTTAAGGCATTGTTGTTGCTGACTTCGTGAAGACTTGATTTAATAATATTAGGTCTGAAACGGTTTTTTTTTCTACCTACTTCAGTGTTGCTCCCGTCATCACACCTCCAACACAGTTTTTGTTATGCGTCGGTAATCGGTCAACGACGCTTTCTGCTCATCTTAAAATGTGTCTGTGTAGTTATTATCAGCTTCATCAGTCAGAGCCATGGACATATTGCACCATCGAGTATGTTTCATAACGTAGGATAGATAATCTTTCGAGGTTATGTTCTAATCATCTAACGCTATTTTTAGTCTTAGGTTCTTCTGACACTGAGAAATTATATGGATTTATTACAAATGGGCGTTAGCTCACGCTTTGTTTCCCATTTAGTCGATGCCATTTCGTTCCACTAGGTTAAACCATTTGTAAAAAGATCACATAGTGATAATCGTACCCCCTCCCCCCCAAAAAAAAAAAATAAAGGCTCTACTGTGATTAGACAAACGTGGAGATTTGAACTTTGGATCGTCTCTACAGACACAAAATAGTGATTAAAACTGTGAATAAGTTCTATCATCTTTTTCTAACTTAACGTTTTTGTGAAGCATTTCCAATTAACGTACGGCTGATTAGTTACAATACCTGAACATTTGACAATTACATTTAGGTCGGCGCTGAAAAATGTAAGGCAATCGTATTATTACTTAGGGCTTCTGGTATCTACCAAATGAATTTTAAAGCGACTCCAAAGAGAAGAGTAAGAGACGCAACACAACTGTATAAAGATCTCAATAATAACGGACATTGTATAGTGAAGCTCATGAGTACTTTTAGCAGTATCATGAAGGAAGACAAGAGAATTTACAACTTCTGAAAACTTTATGGATTGCTTAATGTAATGTTTTGTTTTAACAATGATCTCAGGATATATAAATTACGTCGAAAACATTAAGTCTAAAAATGAAATATATTTGATGCCTTTGTCAGGGCTACCATAGAACCGAAAAATCAGAAAGAGGTTGAAGAAACTGTAAACAGCCTAGAAAAATTCATGAAAAAGTGTGACAAATGTGGAAATTTTACCTCCCGTTCCGATAATTCGAACGCAGTGCTCAAAAGTTATAAGAATAAGCATTTATAGTGTGATCTACGTAGGAAAACACACGTTTATTTATAAGATGTTTGTAATAATGGAAAACAAATACACATTAATGGATTTTGGGTGAATGCACTATCTTTTACAGGGTACGTTCGTCATGGCCGCCATCTCGAAGGCGGCCATTTTGAATCTTGCTTTTTTTTTTTATAGGAAGGGGTCATGTAACATATCAGTCTGGGCTAGAATTTTGCCAGAAATACATAGGTGAAGTTAGTTGTGCCATAAATGTATTTTTGAGAGAGATAATGAGATGTGACTTTAGTATGCATAGTTGATTGAAAAGTTCAGACATACTCTGCTATTTTTGAAACACTACAAGAAATGAAATCCTAATGCACAAGTAATGAGTACTGTATAGGTGTTTCTCAATACTAATTACTTGTGCATTGGGTTTTCATTTCTGGCATTGTTTCAAAAATAGCAGGGTATTTCTGAACTTTCAAATCAACTACGCTTACTAATGTCACAACACATCTCATTTTCTTTCTCAGAAATAAATTTATAGCAAAACTGACTTCACCAATATATTTCTGGTAAAATTCTAACCCAGATTGATGTGTTGCATGACCCCCTTCCTATCAAAAAAAAAAAGATAGCTTCAAAATGGCCAGCTCCAAGATGGCGGCGGTGACGAAGGTGCTCTGTAAAAAATAGCGCATTTACCCAATATTCATTAATACTTATTTGTTTTCCACTATTTCAAACATTTTATAAATAAACGTGTGTTTTTCTTCTTAGATCACACTACAAATACTTATTTTTATGAACCAAACTTTTGGTCACCGCGTCTGTCTTTATGGACGAAAGCACTTTTAATCATGCTTTCTGGTGGTTTCCTGATTTATCCTACTCTACCAGGTTTGGTCAAAAAAGCGCTTTGAAGCATCGATAGGTTTATTTGTTAGATATTTTATTGATCAAACTGTAAACAAATATCATGTGTTCACTTAGATCCAGTTAACCTACATTTAATTTTAAAATATCACTCTTCTGTCTGCATAATTGACCAAATCACAATTGTTTCGTAGCATACAAAAAGCGCATTTATAAATTGCCGGCATAATACCCCAGCTCATGGGCACTGTATATTCAATAACCTATAAAAATATTTAAATTATAATTATACCTTTACTCTAGACTTTTTATTTATTTATTGTTTTAGTTTGACAATAATCTGAGTTAAAATTGAAACGTTACTGTATATTTAACTTCGTGTTTGTTATTTTGCCACAGTAAGTTCATTGAGGATACACATGCACGTAAATAAAAGTTATTACTAACAGCCTTCGAGCGCATCGTAACTGTTTTTTTTTATTGTATATGTTTTCTGCTTTGAGTGGGTTAAAGAACATTGTATTTCTATAAAAATAATGCTTTAATTAAACATTGTGTAGGAATTTTTATCAATGTTTTAATTATACTTTGTGATGTCATTAAGATAATGTGGGTGTGTTGGTGTTTCATAAATACGTGTACTACATTAATGGTGTATGTTATTGTCCTTTTTCGTCTTTTTTTTCGAAAAAGAAAAAATCCAATGAAGGATCACAGCCCTCCACTCCACCACGAAATCCTACTCGACAGTTTGTACCAACTGTACTGCAGCAAAGACCAACTGGGGTGACATCTATCCAAAGTGAAGGACTTACAGCGTTGCAGCGATCATATGGTACCAATAGTGATGATATTCTCTCTCCTGATAGCGTACTGTCTGTGGTTCCAGATCCTTCGGGCTCAAACGACACAGCATTGTTGTATCAAGACTATGATGGACCGAATACGCAAGTTTAACTTTTGATTCGTCGTCGTTTTTATTTGTTTCCTCATAAAGGAGGGGGAAAATGTGAACTGAATGGTTGTGTACTGTTTTGTTATTTATAACATTTTGTATTTTACCAAAATAAAAATATATGTGTGTATGTCAAAGCATCATTATAGATTTGTTTTCGTGAAAATCTGCGTATATATTTATATCTAGATTTTGTTACTAGACCTTTATATAACTTTCTTTTGAAATAATGTAAATAAATGTATAAATGATGCAGGAGATAATTACCTGTTCTGTAATATTTTTGCGCTGCAAGGTGTAATTTTTCTGTTCTTATTGGGTAAGAGGAGGAAGAAAAACGTGTCACTAGAAATAATGAACTATTTATTGTTTTATATTTTGCATGTACATATTTTATGTTGAATAGTTGTACGATAAGTTTGGATGGTACTACCATCTCTCGTACCTTTTATGTAATAATTTTTACTTCTGCCTCGAAAAATGTTTTGGACCTACTTTAATTTCTGTAAAATAGCCTTTGGATCAATATTTGATTATAGTAATGAAATTGTTCAAAGCAGGATATTTGTGTTGTGGCGGTTTGCATTTTATATTGTGATTTTAGAGTATAATAAATGCTGATATTTATCTCGTAAAAATAGTGTTATTTTAATACCACACTTTTAAGATCAGAAATTGTTCATAGTTGTAAAAATTAACAATTGAACTAGACACTTACAGATACACGATTTTGATGGCTTTGAAAAAAATGCACTAAATCCACAAAATAGTGGGACATCAAATGGTTATAATAAAGAGGTAGAATTAAGAGAAGTATATTAAACATTTCAAATTTAATTATCTCAGCAGTTGATGCAGATAGAAAATATATTATCTAGATGTTAAAGCTTTAAATACAAGAAGCAAAACTGTGGATGTTGGGTCAAAATCAGTGCTGGAGATAATAAGGGAGGGGAACATTGTAAATACTAAAAGTTAATCTTCGAACCAGAATGTAACTCACTCTCTGGCTTCCGAATTCGCAAGTTCATCCCCTTCAATAACAAACGTTTGCCATTGGATTCTAAATGCTGGGGGCAAGATCAGTTTTTCTTCTTTTTCGGAAAGCGCTTGTGGTATTGTTCTCCTAACATCGTCACGGATTTCCAAACGGGCTCCTTTCAACTTTCCAATCACTGTGGAATATCTTCGGTTTTTTTTTCTCTCCCTATCTAATCAACGAAAATTATACTTTGCTTAACTTTTCTTTATTAATTCTTTTAGTTACTAAGTTTAAAGCGAGAATGAAAATGCGCGACAAAACGACATTCTACTAATATTAACTAACTCCAGTTTAACTTAAATTTTAGTTATTCATAGTTCAAAATGCGTCGAATATATTTTTGATAAAAAATACAAAGAAAATAATTATGTCAACGTTTCAGCCGTTAGCATTGAGAGCTTGTTCAAAGAAATAAGGTATGTAAAAGGAACTATAAAAGTGTGAAGGAAGACAGGGAAGGTAGCGTATTATGTTGGGGCGCCCATCTGATCATAGGCAATCTGGCTATGTTATTCTTTACGCGGGGTTATTCACATGGCCATCCCAACATAATATGCGACTTTTCTACTTTTTATGGCATATAGTATTTTTCCATGTCTTCCTTCATATTTTTATTCTTTGCTTTACTTATCGTATTTTCTTAAGAAATCCTGAGTTAGCACATTATTTCAGTATTCTTTCTCGAAATCAAAAGTTGATAGGGGTTCAGTTCACAAAGTATGTATGAATAATTCTGATTTATTGCCATCTTAAGTAATTTATACAAATCATGAATTTCTAGCTTAGCTGGTTTCTCCACCATGTTTTCTTTGGGTTCTCTCTCGATTTTGATTCGTCTATAGCAGAATCTAATACATCAGTTTTATTGCATTTTTCATTCGAAAGGAATGATCAGTTTTTACCTGGAGATGTTATTACCTTTTTCACACGAGAATCTTGTGTATGGTAAATGTTGAAGGTGTAATGTACAGCATACCCAACCGGCAACTGGGAGATCCGGGTTCAAGTCCCGATAATGGCGACTGTCAATTTTTCTGTGTTGGAACTCAACTCTTGTTTTATTTTAAAAATTCTGAATTAGTTAATTTATCACATAGTGAAACTCCGCGCGCACGTGTTATAATCTTTATTTGACTTCTTTAAAATATTCTTTCATGCTCGTCCTTTTTTGGTCAGTTCTCACTTCCTTCTATCATGCAAGTTCTCTCACACCATTTACGGGGTTTCTCTTTTAACGAAACTAAGGCACCCTTCCATTCTGGAGTAGGAAATAATTCACGATATTTATATTAAATGCACCTCTCTTTAGAGGCATCATTGCTGTTAGCACTATTTATCACCAAGATAGAGAACTTTGTTCACTCTCTTATGGGGGGGGGACTTTCAAGCACTGCAGTTGGTTGAGAAAGAGTGTGCACCAATCCTAAGCAGTTTCTGCATACAAAACTTCTGTTACCCCCTTTGGGCCTATTTTTTGCATTATTGCACTTTTTGCGTGCATTGGATAGTATTTCTGTCACGTTCTGTATGACTAGATCTTTCACTTGTAAGCATACTTTTTCTTCCCTTTTCATTTTCACTTTCTTGTAAATTCTCGAGTACATCATCACTTCACGTACAGTAACTAGAACGAGATCAATATACAAAAGTTCTGAAAGAATGTTGACACGATGCTTCTATGATTGCTTTCAGTGCTAAAATACTATGGAGCTCAAAATATGTCCCCTGATGGAGTTCTACTTCAAAGCTTCAATATTTGTAAACCGGGCCGATAAATGTTCTTTGGTGTTGCGCATTGGCATCATTTGGCCTTATGTCTACTGTTTAGAGCTTTCTGCGGTTTTTTTTTTTTTTTTCTCCAATATCTTTTAATACCAATGACTGACATTTGAATCATGGAAGTAATATTCCTAGACTTACTTACTAAAATCCAAGCCTCAATCAGTCCTTGATTGAATCAAAGTATTCTTATCAAATGAAGTATCTGTTTCACCGCACTGCCGACAATCCCGAGTGAAAGCTGCCTCAGTTTCATCGGGCGAGTGCCGGAATGGTGCACTGTCCGCTACGTTCCCTATCCTCGGAGGTGATCGTCGAGGGACGTCATTCCTCAATTGTGACGAGCTTAGGCCATAATTACCCCCATTCATCCCACAAATGAAAGTGAAAATGCATATGTAGTATAGCTAATGTGTGATTTCTTTCCTCTCAGCTGTGTCACACGCTTCTCTGTAGTAATTCATTCTCGTACTTGCATTCAAAACTTCTACATCCATATTTCTCGAGGCACATGATAACGCTGTCAGAGTTCTGCAGCGAAATGGGTGTACATGTTGTGAAATCAGAATGTCACCATTAGAAGTTAGGGAAATTATATGAAAACGGCTATTTGGACGAGAAAACAGTCTTAAACGTGTACGTGATACCAGCGTAGGAGGAAAACCAATATTTACATACCACTTTCAAAAATACCCTTGCGAAATTCTAGACCGAAAATAAATAACGTTCACGGTATCTTTCTCCTTTTCCCCAATTGATAGAACGTTCCTTATGATAAATGTACATTGATGAACTAGAAGAAACGAAAAGCTTTATAGTATGTTAGGAATAAAAATTATTATTCTAAATATCACCTGTGAAGTGTCTAAAGCTTTTGTGAATAGTAGATGTTCTTATTTGTATATAATGAGACAGTGTTTGTGTAATTTTTTTAATAAAATGTAATCACTGATCAAGACTGTACATGTTTCCATAAAAGTCAAATAGTTTGAGTTGTGTAAAAAAGATAAATAATAAAAGATCTTTACATTGCTGCACTACATCGATTTCTGCGTAGTAACATTAAGAAATACTTTTGCTAAGATGTTTTATTACTGATAATACCTAAGGCATCGTTACTACGAAATAAGGACTAATGTTGTTGATTTACACAAGCAAGTTCTATCGTGTTTATAGTCACTAGTCAAAGATAAACTGTTACTACCTGTTAAACAAAATATGTCTCTATCTTGTACTATTACTCTGTAAGTAATCATCAAGGAAATGCAAATTCCTTTGTAACCTTATTCGCTGCATTAAGATGAAGCACATGTTTAGATGGTGTATTTGTTCCAGAAATTAATCAATTGCAAGCTCGCTGCTTCCCCTCCCATGCTTTATCATAATACCATTGAAGACATAATATTTCTAGTTAAGTTGTGAATATTGCTTTCGATGTACAGCTGTAGTGTAATTGATGAGTGCAGCTTTTATTTATTCATAGTCATTCTAAATGATATATTCCAGTTATATAGTTCATAAGTAAATGATCGTGTAGACCACTGAATTTCGAAAACCGTGGGCGGGGAGGAGGTACTCTTAGAATCCTCCGATCATTATCAGCGATGGAAATAGTGTTGTAGTTTTTAAGATAGCTCCGATCCAAAGGAAAAAAACAAAAATATTTTTATTAATAATTCATTCGTCCAACTAAAAGTGTTTGACGTTGTTGAACAAATAATTTTCTCTCAGAAGTTGTCAGGAAAAGAAAATTACATTTTGACACATTGTGGTTCTGCTTAATATAATACAGTAAGTGTGCTAATGTGTATTTTATCTACTTCAACAAATAAGTAAACCCTTCAAAACGAATTGCCTTGATCATCTGCGATGTTGCATACTATGAAACCTAATAATTAAAGAAAGTACAGTGGTGTTTTAAGCAACAATCTTTGATTATCTTGAGGTATTGGAAACTTGGTCGAATAGTGAGCACTCACAGTAAACTTATTAATGTAGTGTTGTTATTACTTGTACAAATTGCTTTGGAACGGAGTTTTTTTTTTGTTTTTTTTTTATAAAGTCAAAATGTTCTATTTAGTATAAAAAATAATTATAGTAAACGCAAACGCTTTTCCTGCATTACGGAGTGTATTTTTAAACACAGTGCTTATCACATATTTGTGAGAGGGGAAGTAATAATTGTGGAAATAATACAAAAAAAAAAAGTTAATTTTGATTACGTACACATTTTCACATCATTTTAAGTTTTGTATTTTGTTTATTACGAATAGTACATACTTCGAATAATTTGAATATCATTACGTTGTTTTGTGTTTTTCATTACATCGAAAAAAAGAGCTATGAGTCGAACAAATTTCTCGCATCAAAAAAAAACATATAAATATCTCATAATTTCCTAATGTTGCATTTCTTTTCTTCAACGAACTATCAAATAAGCTAATTCAAAACGTGTGAAACGAAAATACATACTCTTCGTGCCTTGTTGCTTAGTTCTTTGTTATGACTATCCACTTTATAAATGGAATAAGTAAGATCAAAAACTAACGTAATTGAAAAATTATACAACATAATAATCGAGATCAGAATTTGTTAATAGTGTATCGTCTTCCCTTCTAGAGCACCAACAGTTTTTTAACATCTAATTAGTAAATAACTACAGTACGCACGAACTTCCATTCATATACTGTCCTTGTGAACTGCTAAATAATACTTTTGAACAAGGTTTCTGCGTCTTTAGATTGGAAATGTAGTAGAGGAAATTCAGTTCTCGCTGGCATTACGTAACGTTTTACAATTACCTTATAAAGTAACGTATTTTACTTAAGTTTATTACCACTTTTGTTTTATTTCCTATGTTTGCGAATAATAGTTATAATATTTTAGTCATCACATTAAAGGAAAGCTTTCCTTTACTCACATATAACTCTTGCTTTTGAACAACGAATACACACATTATTGTCGCGGTACGTCTGAAGAACTTGTTTTCGCTTTCACAGTGTAAAAACTGTTTCAAGTCATGTCCAGTAGAATCCGATAATATGAAATACAGTATTTCATTTATACAGAGATTTGTGTGTGTGTGTTTACGCATATTCACAGTATTCTGTGAGTCATTCATCCTCTTCTTCCAAGTACCCCCTGAGCTTTTACCAAATTGCATTACGTTGCGTACACAGCGGCGAACGTTATTTGGCTATTGCCATACGGAATAACCTCCACAAGCTCGGAGATAATGATATTGTACTTTCGAATTTTCCAGAGATGCTTATCAGTAACTGTACTACAGGATTTAATAATAATAAAGATTACTTGTTAAATGAGTAAAAAAATATAATATTTCTTTATTGTAAGTGTATTCAGTTTCACGAGAATAAAACTAAGATTACTTGGTAAGACGGTAAGGAAGAGAGAATTTAATTTAGGTAGGCAAATTTGTATACATTTTTAAAGAACATCCCTAGTATTTATCAGCAGTAAGTCCTCAGATTCTCCTTTAAAATAATAAAGAAATTCAGACACTCTTATGTAGTCAGCAGTACTCTCTGCTCTTGAGAATTTATTGTAAGAAATATAATGTTACTGTTTTTTGAATATGTTGATCAGCTTATGTAAATAACTGTGACTTCATTAACAGTATAAGATTTCAGTATTTTCTATTTGCTTCTTCATTAAATGTTAATTTACTATGTCCTTACCTACATTCATTATTAAGTAAATTTTGTTTCATATTACTGTATTAAAGTGTGAAGTATTAATTGAAGTGTTCAGTGTGTAGTACTTGGTATAAAGTCATATTGGGATAAATGTGCACTTTCAACTATTTTTATATGTTTTGCATTATGCTGCTAATGTTATCTGTTATATTTTATTCAGTTGTGTATAAATTTGATCACCTTATGCTTGTGTTTTCCTTCTTTCTCCTTTTCTTTTTTAAATCCAAACCCTTCACTCAGTTATTCTAATTCGAAGTGAGCGAAAAATAAGCTGGAACATCTGTTGCTTTTTTCCTGACGAATCAGGATAGTTTCATGATTGATGTTGAATCAGTCTTAATAATAACTTCAGTTGTT
>JAGDQP010026034.1:0-26322 GCA_022664845.1 Lepisma saccharinum
ATGTATGTTTGTATTAGCTACTGTACATGGTGTTATATGTGCAAGTGTACAATAAGGCCTTGCTTGTGCTACGTTGTTCACAATTAACAGTTCTCACAAGAAGATATATATATATTTAAAATCAGTATAAAAAACTGAGTTTGTGTGTAAAATATTAGGTTCCATTGGCTAGTGGTTGAAGAGAAATTGGCGGAAAAATTTTGAACAGCATTGTTTTTTGGTACGCTACTTATGAATTTCTGGCGCTAGTTTACACTCAATGCTGCACACTACGGTGACAGCCAGCCAAATGACACTGATAACTACACGTCGCTATACTCATAGTGACCAGAAACCGACACTGGTACAAGTGTAAAATTGGGTAGAATCCGTAGAAAGGCACACGAATACTAACAAGCAAATATACTGATGGGGCAGAAAAAGGTTATGACTTTTGCCCCTGTGACATGATTATAATGTCAAAATATGTGCGCGTGTAAATTTTGGCAACCCGAGCGCAATTTGTTTGGGAGATATTGATATATTAGTCAGATTCTTGTCTGTGGAGAGTGATAAAAAGGTGTTGAAATATCACTATGCTTTTAAATTGCTGAAAGAAATGGAAAACAAATAGATAGTAATGAATACTGGGTGGAAGACGCTAGCTTGTGGAAAGTATATTTATTTTTCAAGTCCACCATCTTGAAGTCCGCCATACTGAATCTTGATTGATTTTCATAAATGGGTCGTGCAGTATGTCATTCTGGGCTAGAATTTACAGAAAATATGTTTCTGAAGAAAGTTTTGCTGTAAATGTAGTATTGTGAGAGATAAGGGTATGTACCGCTAGCATGGGGTAATGATACAATAGCCTGGAAACACCAATTTCTTCTCGCAGTAACGACGGAAATGAAACCTAATGCATACAAATTAGGTTAAATGCTGGGAAAAGGCAAGTTCTGTGTGTCCTGTACAGCTTCTGCAACACATCTAAAAGTACGAGTAAGTTGTTCTACTCAAACCGTTTGCATAAGACATCACATGAGGTAAGATGTCAATACTTCTGCCTGTAACATTAACATTCGCAAACCAATGAAAAGCATAGAATTTCATTGGAAACTTGGTCGGGCCAGAAAGTATCGAAGATATTCGGCCCGCCTTGCAGAAACACTGAGAATCAGATTGTACAAAGCCCATAAAAACGGTATTATGTTCCAGTTTGTTGACAAAATTCCAGTATGCTCGCCACAGCTCTCAATATCTAAAGCAAATCAATAGTGCGCATTTGCTTTGAGGAAGGCCTTCAGGTCATTTTCGAACTTTTGCTCCTTGATGTCTGAGCTGGAGGAAGTTTCTCGATTGCAGCATTAATTTCCAGGTCTTGAAAAAAAAAATCCATTATTCTTCCCTTATTTGTAAAAAAAATTCCCTGACAATTCCCTGCAGCATTAATTTCCAGGTCTTGAAAAAAAAAAAACATGATTCTTCCCTTTTTTATAAAAAAAATCCCTGACAATTTCCGGTTCTACCTGACATGTCGCCACCCTGTATTTACTCGATGAATGCTACAAAACAACTCATATATTGCTCAGTAAGTTTTGTGGTAAAGATTAACAAAACAATATTAATAATCAAGAGGAAATTTCTTCGTAAAATAAAGTTACTTAGAATCCATGGCGTAGTACAAGTAACTACAGCAGCACCTTACTACTTTCAACCTCTGAAGATTATAATACTGTATATTAGGATGTTTTTCAAACTACTGACATTTTATCTGTTGAACGGAATGGTGCGGATCCCATGTTACCAAAAACTGTAGAGTCCATCCTTGGACCGGGGTATCCAGGGTCTTTTTTTTTTTTTTTTTTCTGGTTTTCTCCATTACAATGACATTTTTTCAGATTATCATGAATACACTTATTTAAGGAAAACTAGAAAATAAGCCTTACACTGTGTCACTCGTAGGATGATACGTCTCTTCCCACAAAAAAAAAAAAAAAACTCACCACTTTCTGAATAATTTAAATTGTTCTCTTCACATGCAACAGCGTTGATCCTGTAATATGAACTTGCAGAGCACGGAGAAATCTTATAATAATTCCTGACTTCTCTCTGATTTTAGAAAATTTCTAAAACCAACTAAATGAACTAGATGAAACTGAGGAAGTGCTGGCGAAGAAACCCAAATTTGATATAATAATTTTTTATAATACCATGCAACTGGATTACAACCTGTTCAGAATGGAGGAACCTAACATCCTGACGGCCGCTATGAGGATAATAGTTCGAAACATACACCCACACGGAAAAGCAATAACGTTTCCTATCATTGAGGAAGTCGACAGGATTAACCTCAGGGCGAACGGAATTACAACAGACCTCAAAGATCTGTTGGAGTTGATTGAGAGGGTCTTCGAAAGAAGAAAGGAAGATTTCCAGTTAAATAACGTATACAGGCAATTCGTGATGGTATACGGCCGGATTGCCTTCAATCCAGCGGAAAAGTTTCCGGCATGCTACGTTTACACAAGACAACTTTAAAACATCTGGGATGAGAATACTTCAGCTCAACGCGGACAGATCTAAACATGCCTGTGGCGAGCTAAGATGCTTATGCGAGAAGGAAAATGTAGACGTGGCGTGCATCCAGGAACAATATACATACAGAGGAAAATTATGTAGTATGCCGGTCGATGCCAGAACTGTTTTGCCAGTAGAAGAAAATCCAATGGTTCCGTCGGTTATCTATAGCAAGGAGATCGAAGTAGTGGTGCATACGGACTTTTGTGACAGGTGGGTTCAGTGCATGGAGATAATGTATAAAAAGAACAAATTAATACTAGTAAATGTTTACTGCCAGTTCTCCCTCCCAAGTGACATATTTATACATAAACTGGATAACATATTGAATAAATTTATAAATGTTGATATATTAATTGTGGGAGACGTCAATGCTAAGACTCCGCTGTGGCACTGCCCCAGAAAAGATGAAAACGGAGAGAAGTTTGAGGATCTTAGCAATCAAAATAGTTTAACCATTCAAAATATCGATGGCCAACCTCCAACATTTAGGGGTAGGGCTGGGGCGGAGTCTGATATTGATGTAACATTAACCACAGGAAACATAAGTAGAAAAATAAATAATTGGACTGTCCTGGAGGATGGAACTGTGAGTGCTCAAAATGCCATAAAATTTGATATAACAGAAATAACAAATCAAAAAGATGATGATAAGGATGAAACCACGCTGAAATATAATATAAAGAAATTAAACTGGAAAAAATTTAACCAAAACCTAAAGCTACCACAGATTGAGAAAGAAGATAATTTACACCACTTAGCAACTGAGATAGAAAAAGCCGTTAAAAGCCATAGAAGCAATAACCTCTAAAAACAGAAGAAAAGAAGAAAACAAAGTACTTTTGGCCAACTAACCTAGAAAACTTAAAACGTAAAACGAAAGCAGCAAGGAAGAGCTACCGAGCAGCTGGAGACTACTTCTTAAGACAAAGAAGACTAAACACATACAGAGAAATAAAAAGGCAATACGAAACTGAAATTAAAGAAAACTTGGAACAAATTTGTAGAAGAAAATCTAAGTATAGATCCATGGGGGCTACCCTATAAAATCATTATGAATAAAATTAAAATAAAAAGCATACAGAATACATTGAAAAACGAAGAAGGACATCAAACAAATTCATGGAAAGACACAACAGAGCTCTTGCTAAGAAAACTGTTCCCAGATGATAAACAGGAGGAGGATAACGAACAAAATAAAATAACAAGAATAAACGCTAAAGTAAAACCAATTAATAATCAAAACAAACAAGAAGAATTGGAAATCAGTAAAGAAATTAATATATAACTTCATAAAAAGCCTTAAAAAAGGTAAAGCCCCCGGACCCGATAATTTAAAAAATGAAATATATAAAAATAATAAAAAATCTGGACCACATATCTTACACGACTGTTCCAAGTGTGCCTACACCAAGGAATATTTACAGACCACTGGAAAAAAGTAAGGTTAGTAATACTCCTAAAAGGAGAAGACAAAGATCGATCGGCCTCCAAATCGTATTGGCCGATATGCTTATTTTACATAATTGGAAAAATATTCGAAAAGGTAATAGCATAAAAAATAAACTAAAAAAGACCAAACATAGAAAATTGCAAGTTACAATACGGATTTAGGAAAAACAAATCAACTGAAGATGCGGTAAATGAAATGTGACAAAGTCAATGAATTAAAAGCATAGGACTGCAGATACGTGATGGGAATCTTCTTCGATATAACAGGGGCTTTTGACAATCTGTGGTGGCCAGCCTTACTACAAGAAATTAAATTACTAAACTTACATCCACGTTTTTAGGACACAATAAATAATTATTTCATAAACAGGAGGGTGGAAGCAGGAACGGCAGATGGCATAGTGGGCAAGGTTCCGACCAGGGTATGCCCTCAAGGGTCGGTATTAGTGATGTTAGACGGAACGCAAGAGGTGGAGCGTGTGGTGGGCTACGCTGATGATCTGGCCGTGGTCCTGAAGGGCAGTAGTCGAGCTGACTTATAAAACAGAGCAAATAAAATAGTAACGGAAATGACATCGTGGTGCAACAACAACAAACTTACTATTTCCGGAGAAAAAACTAAATATATCTTATTTAAAGGACAACTAAATAGACTGAGAGGGCCTATAATTAAGATAAATAATAAATCCATAAAACGTGAGCAAAATTTCAAATACCTAGGAGTGACACTAGACGAAAAATTAAATTTTAGAGAGCATACCAAAATTCAGAAAGACAATAAAAATAACACACAAAATAATTAATATAGCATTGAATGTGTTGAAAATACCAGCTAAATTAAAACATACCACGATGTCATTATAAGATCAATAATGGGATACGCGGCAAGTGTCTGATGTCACTGAATGACGAACCTCAGACAAGCGCAAACTGTAAACAGAGCACAGGGGCAGATATTACTAAGACTGTCTGGTGCCTTTAGAACAATCCCTGTAGAGGAGCTGCAGATTGCAGCAGCGACTCCGCCGATGCATCTACAAGTTATGCAACTAGGGGCCATGTACTGGTTAAAAAAGGAAAATATGTTCAGTGTGACTCAAATTCTAAATACACCAGCTCATAACAAACAAGAAGTCATACAGAAAATAACCAGTGCATGGCAAACCTTTTGGAACAACAGCACGAAGGCAAGAAGACTATACACCATACTACCGGACGTGGCTGAGAGGGCAGAGTTGAATATTGACATCGACGGTGGACTTCTTTAATTCCTAACGAGACATGGCCCTTACAAGGAAAAACTAAAACAATTCAACTTGGTAGAGGACAACATATGCTACGAATGTGGGATGGTCGCAACTCCTGAAAATATCGTCCTAAGATGCAACGAGACGCAACATCTGGTTGGAGAAGAAAGGGGGCAGCTTGAGGGCATGGAGGTCGCAGATGCTCTGAGAAGCTTGGAGCATGCGGTCGTCCTTGGAGAGCTCGCTCAAAAAGTTTCCTTATATTATAAAAAAAAGTTCGTTATGGGGAGGGCGGCGGCCAGGCCCGTAAATAGAAAATATATATATATATATATATAAATATAAAATACCTAAATTATAACCAATTTGGAACAAACATATTTTAAATAACTCTAAATTCACAATTGTGCCGTGGAGATGAAGTAATGCCAAAAGAGGATTAAAGGGTAGCCAAGAATAATAATAATAAAAATAAAAACAGTGACCCCAACTGAATCGAATACGAATCCGAAAACCGTGAAAAAAACAAAAAATAAATGAAAGTGTGAGTGCGTGAGTGTGCTTGTGGTAGTGTTGGAACTCCAGCACTTTCTAATCGAGTGCCTGCTGTAGGAATACCTGCAGCAATGGACGCCGAATTATTTCTGTCTATTTCTTTTGTGTGGTGATGGTATATAATAGTGGACATATAATAATGGATACAACTACTGGACAGTGAGAAACATTAAGACGCAGTCGTCAAGGAATTCCGGACGACGACGCATGCGGTGATGAACACCATATTGTGTTTAAGTGTTTAGTGTGGATATGTGCGAAGTGTGGAAGGGCCTAAGCAGGAACAAGTTTAAAATTTTAACTCAAAGCGGACACCGTTAAACAACTGGAGGACAAACTAATCTAATTATCTTTTATTTCTTTTAAGTTGTCTCTGCTTTACAACAAGAGTCAACTGTCTTGTGTTGTCCTGTGATGTCTGTGACGTTATGTGTGTTAAATGCTGTATGTTTCTATAAATAAAGTAATTAAATTCGTATTTGCAAATTCCCTCCCAGTCATGTTCCAACATGAAGAAACAAAGGCCAGGATTACATTGTGGACGCCTGGCCAAAGTTAGTCCCGCACCACCTCAAGTCAAAGTACGAGAGGAACACAAGAGATTCTCGGAATGCCGGAACACCGGTAATCCAACAATCTTTAGGGACAGCCTGTCCCAACCTAAGGAGGGCGAACAGCTGCCCGTGACGTCCGACCCTGAAAGTGCGCAACTTAGTTTGTTGCTAAGAAGGCAAAGAGACAGGGGGTGAAAGGTGGGTCCCCCCCACAAAAAAAAAAAACTAAATTACCTGACGTTTCCGGTTTTCCAGACCGCCGGCCACCCTGTTAGAAGCTCACCAGTTAATTTAGGATGTTTCTAACAATTCAATAACTCTACTGACATTTTAACAGACTTGCTCTTAAATTATATGAGTCAAATAAACCTTTTTCATCTACGTTCTTCGAACTGTGATAACAAAAATTTATTTTAAAAAAACTCAAATTATTACATTTAAATAACCTTACAAATACACAAAATAATAGACAAAATAGTAACAAACAAACAAACCTGATGCAAATCCCGCTGCTTGTATAAGCGATGTTGCGTGTGCAATCGTTTCGGCCAATGTAGCTAAATCGCTCTGAATATTTGGTCGACTGCTGTTCGCTGCAACTTGATTAGATGACTGTATTGAAGGTAACCTTGGGGAGTTTGTGACTGGATAAGTTATGTTAGGAGATTGGAAAAGAGAAGGATGTGTTACAGCGGAATGAACAACAGAACGTGATGACGCCCTGTAATATTAATATTAACATTATTATTATTATTATTATTATTATTATTATTATTATTACTATTATATTACACTTCTTAACAGCTACAGAATTTTCATTTCCTATTCCATTTTCATTTCAACTCAAAAAATGTTTATAATCTAAATAAATCTTAATTTACTATTTACACGCAGATAAGGTGAGTCTGAGAAAAGTAAATGAAATTCCAATGTTAATAAATGATCACAAAGCACTTCAAGTGAAGAACATAGAGAAAGGACGGTGATAAGTCACTTCCTGTTGCAAAACTGACACACTTTGAGGAAGAAATGTTCAGAACAACCTATAATATACTACATGGCAGATTAAAAATACATATCGAAACGCCAAGCATTTGCAACTTAAAGAGAGATTATCAGGTTAGAAACTAAACCGGAAATGTGAGACTAATCAAGGGAAAGGTCTAGTAACTTCCCGCTGTTTCGGTTCATTTCCTGAATTGGTTTGGAAACAGTAACATTTCAGCTTACTGCTTTTCCCATTTAGAATTTCCTTCAATAGATTCCACTTTTGCTTCAACAGTCAGTCATGTCGCTTTTACTTTCTGTGCAACATTAACTCTCTAAATGCAATGTTCAGTTTGTCTCTCAGTTCCTGTAGTGTATACATTGACGACCTAGTTTACCGCCTATAAAATTAATTTTATATTATCTTGACCTAGTTATAATTGTTTCAAACGTTTTGTTACTTAATCTACTTTACATTGAATGGATACTAGTTAATAATCGATTAAAACCAACAAATATAAATCATTAATTAAAAAACGAAATAAGTATCCAAACATTCTTTGTCTGTCAAGCTCACTGTAAAGTAGTATACGACACAGACAGACAGACAGACACACACACACACACACAGATACACGCACGCTCTCCCCCCACCCCTTTGGAAAAACATTTTTGGTCTGTTTCTACTTAAACTATTACTGTTATTACTGTTGGCTGAAAGTCGAACATTTTAAGATCTTATACCTATAATTTTTGAGTGGTTAGACCAACAGCTAACTATCATGTGTGTTTTTCAGATTTATATAGTTTTTTTAGGACTAGAAGTGCAGTTAAATAATAGACATATGAGCTTTAAAAACTAAGTACTAGGCTTAAAATTTGCCTTAAGATCTACTATCTCATTTTAAATAGAAATCAATATTGTTCAGTTAGTTGTACAAGCCACAAAAAAATAAGATCATTTTTCAAAACTTTCTTATTATTATGTTGCCTTGTTGTTAGTGTCTTCAGATGATCTGATTCTGGTCAAGCATACTCGTAATCACAACTCCCAGCTCTCCTGCCTCTTCCCTCTACCTCCTATTTTGCCTGAATTCATCCGTTTTCACTCCCTCCAATTGTCATGAACAGTGATATGTTATTCATATGGCTTGCGAGGTGGAAAGGAAATCCGTTTATGAAGGCGTAAAATCATTGCAATGCATTAGGATAAAAAAAAAATCAATCAATTTTGCGTATGTTTAAAGATTTTGCTCGAGGAACGTCTTCAGTAAACGTAACTAGTAGTGACACAGACAAAGTTAACAACCCGTGTAACACTAGTTCTAGTCCAAACTGACCAGACCTATCAATCATGAGAATGTATAAGAAACAGAAGAGCTATCATCGCCCAAATTCGAGGATTATGGGAAACAGGATATCTATCATCACTCAAATCCAAAAGGATGTGAAATCTCAGATGAACCAAAGTGCGTCGTGTCTTACAAGCAACCTTTCAGTAACAGGAGAAACAAATTACAAATTCATTTATACTATTGGCATGAGTACATGAAGTTCACAACAGAAATACTTTGGCAATTAAGAAATGTAATAGCAGATATAGTGTGTTAAAGTTTGTGTCCGCCTCCTCAAGTGGCTACATAAGGAGAGCTTTGTATCATGGCGAGGTTGAGTAACGGTTAGTGTATGAGTTTAGATAGAAATAAAGCAAGAAAGCAAGAAAGAACGAAAGCAAGGAAGAAAGCAAGAAAGAAAGAAAGAAAGAAAGAAAGAAAGGATGGATGGATGGATCGATCTCTCTCTCCTCTTGAATCATCTGATTTATTATATATTAAATTTTTAATATTCCAGCAGTTGTAAGAATAATGAGATCACGACGGCTAAGATAGGCAGGCCATGTAACTCGGATGGGGAAAAACTAAGATTTATTCCCTCAATGGTTGGGAAGCCGGAGGGAAAGAGGTCGTTGGGAACACCGAGACATAGATATTAGTAAAGATTATCGAGAGGGAGATGGTTCGTGATAAAAACTGGATTTATCCAGTGGCGAACATTTGTTACTGCTGCGATGAACTTCCGAGTTCCGTAAGCCATATAGAATTGTTAGCTAGTTAAATGCTCCAGCAGTTAGTTAAAGTGTTACATTTACAAAGTTCAAACTCTTCCCTTCTCCGATGATTCCTTACCCTCTTATTCCTTTAGGAATCCTCTCACCGACTTCTAGATACCTCCACACTTCCTTCGCATTTGGCGTTTTCTCCGGCCCCTTTAATTAGTTTCCCGCCTCCATAACCTGGCTACACAGTTACCTGACATCAGTTGAAAATGTTGTGCAAATGAAGATAGGAGAAGGACAAAGGAAGTTACTGAAGGTTTACGCTCATTTTTGCTCTCGAACCGTGAATGGAGGCTCCCTTCCACAGGCAACGTGCCTAAGTATTGTAAGTATGGGGCTGAATGTGTTATAGCAACACGGAAAGACAATCAAAATTCTTGTTGTTTGACTGAGTGTGTAAATAGATTGGAGCATTTGGTTTGTTGATGCGTAAAAGTGGCGAAGGTAGTTAACTACAATGTTTAAGGGTCTGCATATTTCCCCTCGCATAATAAAATTCCTAAAAGAATTTGCAGGTTAGGATACAAAATTACGTTATAGGTATGGCAAACATCCTTGTGATTTAAGGTGTAGTGGCCACTAGCAGAATTGATAATGACCGTGGAAGTAGTAGAGGATGGAGTCAAGTCATGCATGTGGGTCTCTTGCATATGTGGCGCCGCACAGTGGGACGAAACCCCCCAAATCAAAGCGAAATTAATACCGTCTGAACGCTGAGAAAATTTTGGTAGGATCGTAATCAGGGGCATATACAGATGCTTATCAGAATAATGGAAACACCTGAACGAAAGTGCAACTTACCAGATTAATATGGTGTCGGGCCACCTTTCGCCTTCAGAACAGCCTTGATGCGACGTGGGATGGAGGCATAGAGGTCGTGAATGGTAGCAAGTGGAATATTACACCATTCCTCCTGCAGGGCATCGGCCAGTTCTGTGAGAGAGGATGGAGGTGGAAATCGTCGCCGGAGTCGTGTTTCCAAGATGGACCACAGATGTTCAATTATGTTGAGATCTGGGGATTGGGCGGACCAGGGGAGGTGTTGAACTTCATCCCGATGTTCCTCAAACCACGCTGCAACAACTCCAGCTGTGTGAATGGGTGCATTATCATCCTGGAATATGGCGTCATTGTCCGGGAACAACATCCGGACCATAGGATGCAAGTGGTCTCCTAAAATTGCGACATAATCGTTGGCAGTGATGCGTCCGCGAAGTGTGACCACAGGGCCCAATGAAAACCATGATATTGCGGCCCACAGCATCACCGTGCCGCCGCCATGTTTCACAGTTGGGCGGAGACACTGCAGATCATACGCTTCTTTGGGTGTTCTCCACACATAAACACGGCCCGTGGTTTGGAATAGGTTGAATGGTGACTCATCCGACCATACCACACGTTTCCAGTCGTCAACGGTCCAAGTTGCATGGTCGCGGCACCATTTGCGGCGTGCTAAAGCGTTCTGGTCCCTGATGAGAGGTTTGGCCCGTGCAACACGACCCCGTAAGTTCATGTCATGTAATTCGCGGTGGACTGTGATTGTCGAAACAGGTTGGGGGAGGTGCTGATTGAGTTCCTCCGTCACTTGCGCCGCAGTGGCACGACGGTTTCGCGTGACAATGCGCTTTAATACCCGGCGTGCCCTGTCACTGATGCTTTTCTTCCGCCCACTGTTCCGCTTCCCCGATGTGGTTTTCCCGTGTGTTGTGTAGGCCGTCATCACCTTCGACACTGTCCCTGGCGACACACCTCACACACTAGCCACTGCCGTCACACTCACTCCACATAACCGCGCACCAACAATTTGCCCTCTTTGAAACTCTGAGAGGTCTCCCATTTTACACTACCTCCGTCTGCTGCAGCCACTGCACACTCCTGTTCCACGACGCCTGACGTAGTATGGAGACCGACCTAACACACCACCACCAGCAGTCCGGCGCTGCGGTCGCCACGACACCACTGCCAACCCATACATCTGACGTGTTGCCAACTACAGGTGTTTCCATTATTCTGATAAGCATCTGTATACACACACACACACACACACCGGCTGGTTATGCTGAGTGAGGTTTATCCAGTTTTTTTAATCGCACCAGGCAAATTCCGAGATACTACCTACAAAACTAGGCCCCGGCGACTACCTCCCAATATCCTTTCCCCCACTTCATCCCGGCCTGAGCCTGAGATGCGTATAGCTCTGAAATAATACTTCACACATCGCACCAATTGCCTCCAATTGCGCATCGTTACTCCCGTTCCTCGAAATTTTAATTGCACGTAGTGGCGTAACGGTTGGGTTCCGGACACCGTTCCCTATCTCAAATTTCTCCCCAGCCCCACCCTAATGGATGGTTTCAGTTTCGTGCAGAACTTTCCGGACACCCTGTATACATATATATATAAATATATATATGATGTCCCATTTTAATCAAACCACTTGAATATTACAAAGTACTGAAAGAAAATACAAAAGTGTGCAGTGGAACATGCGCCGACAGAGGGGGGACAGCCTTCCATGCACAATGGTGTTATGTCACATGCACAGTGTTGCCACCTCAGCACAAACCTATATTTTTTTTCAAATGGGGTGAAGGTTCAATACTTTCGGAGGTGATAGTATGAGTCATGATAAAAAAAAAAGTTTATGTGAAAATGGTTCGAATTTTGTATCGTTTTGGAGATACAGTGATACCAACTTGGAACCCAAAATCAACGCCTAACATTGGGAAGAAAATGAATAATTCTCAATAAATCATAAACGACGCATTGAATGAAAATTTTATTCGTGAAAATTCATTTGTAACAATATAGTGGACTTAAAACACGATGTCACCGGATTGTTAGTGTTGCCAACCCGGTATAACGTTTAAATTTTTTAAATGGCACTACGATGTATTATTAGCTGTTTCGCATCCTGAAACATTCAGGGTTTTCTCCATAAATCTAGAAACTCTAGGAATACTCAGGAAAATATTTAATTTTTGAGGAAACTCAGTGGAATTTCTGAGGTGGATCTGTCCACAGTTGGTAAGAGCACTGCCCGAGCAAGGCGGAGGTCGTGAGTTCGATTCCCGTTACTGACAGGATTATTTCAATGTGTTGAAATCCTCTCAGTGGTTTTAAAGAAATTATCTTTTTTCCACTTGTGAAATACCAATAATGTACAAGGTACTTGGACTGGGTGACGCTGAGATTAAAAAAAAATGTCATTGCGTAGTATTTACGTGTTCCTTTTTACTTAGAACTCAGGGAATTAAAAAAAAAAAAAAATCATGGAAAACGTTGAAAACTCATGGAGTTTCAAGTCACAAAATTAGTAGACACTATATATCAGCTGTAATTTTGGTTATGAAGGTTTACCTAGGGACTGTACCTTCATACGAATTTTCATCAAATCGAGCTTTGTCACTTGTTAGTTTGAAATGTACTTCCTGTTTTAAATCTAAGTTTAATCTTTTTCAAAATGTTTATGCTACGAGTGAGTGCAGTAGTTGTCTTTTGTGCCTTAGTTACAATAGTTGGTACATACCTTTTACTTTTAGCATTAGTCAAGCAGGTGTGTTCATGGACATTGACCTCATTGTATCGATAATAAAATCGCCAGGGAAATTTTGAAACTATAGTCAGTGAAAACCTGGAAAAGTCAGGGAAGTTTGAAACTATAAATAAGTCCCCATCTTGAAATAGTTTCCTTACATTTATTACTTTCGGGTAAGGAGGAAATATTGGTTGGAAATTTTCTTATTGTGCATGTTAACTGGAAATTCTTTAAGTTTAGTATTCTGTTAAAGTCTTAGTACTTTTCGTGTTGCTTGGTTCGATCACCCAGTCAATTTCAACTGTCTCAGTCACTTATTAGCGAGTTTGACCTCAAGCTTGTAAGGAGGTCTGATGGTTTAGTGTTAAAATATAACTATTGTAATTTTACTTCGGTGTATGTCTTTACAGTAGCGACAGCTGGTTCAAAATCATCGTCCCACAGTACGGAAGAAACCTATGACCCAGCGTATTGTTCGGTGAAACTCCCAGGTCCTCAGCCTCTTGCACCGATGGACAGTCCAGTCGCTGAAAGGTACTTTAAGTAATTGTGTTGAGTTTCAGTAACGTATTAAGTCCCATCACGTACATATCTTACTACGTGATATTTTGCGTTAAGTTTTAAGAGGTTAGATCATTCATTATATACAGTATTCCATAGTATCGTAAGACTTTGCGGCCTTAGGTCTTTATACTGGAATCGAAGGATGTAGCGATATAGAGAAATGAAAGGCGAGAGGTTTTCAGAAACATGGTTTTAGTTTCATGTTGGAAAGAATAGTTACATTCAGCAGCGCTTTTGATTCACCCGACAGTTTCGCTGAAGTCCCGATGGCTGCTAACCCTTGTTAGCCTGTTCACTGGTATAAAGTCTGTTAATTTAAGTTTTGTAGCCAACTCGTGTTTCAGAACGAGATGTTAAGACTGAATAATGTTCTACAGTACTTCACTATTTTGTCGGTTCTTCTTTCCCCCTTTTGGGAAAGAGAGGCACTTGGAAAATACATGGGTTAGCAGATTTCCAGGGGAAGATGATGGCCCATGCAGTTTAAGCGCTTTGTTTTCAACGAAACTGCCCGGAAGGGTCTTTTGCGCTATAAACGTATTTATTGTTATTATCTTACATAAATGTTGTATAACAGGCGTTACGTACTGCCTGTTATGTGGTTTTGGGCATATCTTGCTGTTTCCGTATAATGTCTATGTAGAGTATTTACGTAATAGCATCAGCATTCAATAATCTTGCGATAGAAGAATTGTTCCTGTGTTTGTAATTATGTGGTATGCATGTATGTCCTTGGTAAATAAATAGTTCTGGTGCCAGGTTCGAAGCCTGTAAGGCCTTACATGCCCCCCTCCTGAAAAAAGAATTTCGTATGTATCTGAAAGTTTATGCGAAATTCGTTGGTCGTTATATATCATATATGCATCCACCATATCACCTAGATGTTGCACCATCACCTGGTGGCACACTAATACTTGACAAAATAACAAAAAGATAAGTAATGTGTTGTTGCTTCACTACAACCATAAACAAAAAAAGTATAACGTCGTGTGTATAAACAATTTCACCGCACTATATATAAAATAAAAATAATAAGAAAATATGCAAAAATCGTATAGTAACTAGTGATGGGAAGTTTCGTTCTTTCTCCGGATTCGTTTCTTTTGATTCAATTCACGAGCAGGAATTGAAAAAAAGGAACGAATACTTTGAGTACTTTGAGTTTTGAGTCCTGTGGATCGACTTGCTTTTTCCTGTTTTGCTTCGTTCACCAATCCAATTCCTCACTTCGTCTTTTCTCGACAGCAATCGCGTTTCTTCGCTGCCTTTCAGTATGAGCGCGGACATGTGGAGTGTGATGTGTGGTGAAAGATGCGGGAATGGAGGCAAATTCACAAAACATTCGAACCGGGAATAGCAGACACGTACCTCGAAATTGGTTGGGGGGGGGGGGGGGGGGGGGTCGAGCGCCTTGGATGGTGGATCAGAAGTCTGTTCGTGCAAAATGTATGTAGAATGCATATCTTTTGCCAAAAATGTCACATGCTTAAAAAAGTTAATTGGGGATAACGATCCTCCCCCTCAGCATACGTCCCTGGGGTACTTCAAATAATGCTTATGATTACATTTTTCGTGGCAAAATATTCGTCCCAGGAAAGTTTTTTTTTATCTATGCCAGAAATAAATATAATTCTGTATATTTTTTCAACTGGCAAGCAACATTCGGTTCATGAATGTAATGGAAGAGTCTATATTCTTGCGTCTTTCATTTTGGCCATGATGGCCGTTATGGTTACATTTGTAAGTATTTGGGCCTTTTGTGTTTCTTAATTTATCAAATTATAAATACAGAATAGGATCACTTTTACATAGGAAGCAAACAACGGGATTTGGAAAGAAATCGGCCCTTGCTTTGTCCAAGGTGTCATCCCAGCATTTGCCTAATATGACTGAAAGAATTAGAATAGGTCCACCTAGTCCTTCGAGTCGATCCAACCAAACTGATCCTCAATTAGAATAGGTGGTTGTTATACACGATATTACGAATGCGAAGATAACGTTCTTTCAACTGAGACAGACGCTCACTGAAACGGAAATTATATATTTAATTTTAAGGGAAAAAACATATTTAACATGAACACAGCAAGTTAATGGTTAGCAAAGAACCTCTAAGTTGCTACCACACGTACGCAAACATTGTCTATTCGACTGCTGGCACCCTTCTCCCCGCATCGACAGCTTTCCTCACCCTGACTGGTGGGAGGGCATCATACACAATGGCGTCTCTCCCCCCTCTCTCTCTCTCTCTCTCTCTCTCTCTCTCTCTCTCTCTCTCTCTCACACACACACACACACACACAAAACTGAAAAAAAATTTACAACCTAGGGGAAGAGGGTGGACAGAAAACAAGTATCATTTTCTTCTTGCGCATACGGATGCGTAGAAGCTTTGGTTTCAAGCTCATTCAATTCCAATGATTGTTCCAGTCTGAGTCCTTTGAGTTCTGATTCCCGAGGATCGACTTACTCATTTAGCTGACCACCAAGTCCTTCGAGTCGATCCAGCCAAACCGATCCGAGTCTTTTCTTGGATTCGTTCCTTGCGCTCACTGAAAGGATTCGATACTTTGGAACGAATCGTTCCGGATCGACCCATCTCTAATAGTAACTGCGATGCTTCACTAAAGAGGTCTGGATCACATTTTACATAATGATGGGGGGGGATCGGTAGAAGGTGCTGGTTATCTTGGTCTTGTCCTGTAGTCTACGTTGAGCTGGTTCGATGATGAGGTTTTGTTGTTTTCATCACCTGCTTGCCCCAGGTATAAATCCATTAATATAGAGTGAGGATGTCCATTGTGGATGGGACGAGGGTGTCTGTGGTTGCTTGGTGACTCTACGTCGGCTTGTGGATGAGTCGTTTGAAGATGTGAGCGAGAGCGCTTTTCTTTCAAAGGATTATAGATAAAAGTTGGCTTTGTGAAATGTTTGCCAATGAAAAGATATAGAGGTTTGAAGGTGCTTTAGGTTGTGAGATTTCAATAGTGGTTTTCTCTTTTGCTTCAAGGGGGATTTTTGAAGGAGAAGTCAGGGGTGGCGAAGTTGCCAAAGTAATGGTTTTACAAGAAGAGAATTCGTTATTGTGAATCTGTATGGCAATTGGTGTTTCGTATTGGTGGGAATAATTGTCTACAGAATTATTGGAAGGAATATAAATATGCTGTTCATGTAAAGAAATATCAGGCAAAGTACTAGAATTAAAAGCTATTCCTACATGTTCAGTTTGGGATCTTGTTGATTTGCTATTTCTATATCTTATTAATTTACGAAGTCTCGTAAATATAAAGGCTAAGGTGATTAATATGAAACATGCCAGGCATATAGCCAAGGTCATCAGTGCGATTTTTGACATCGTTCTCTGAAATTAATAGAGAAGAAAAAAAAAATTAACTACTATTTTCAAGTGCTTTAATTCGTTTAGACATTATGGAATGTGTAGCTTAATGCTGTGGTTAATATAAAGAATAATACCATTACAACTATAATTATTAATATATTTGTATACGATAAATCGAATTCTAAAGGTTGTGTAGGTTTGTTTTGGATATTGATAGAGTTAAGCTTTTCGGTTAACTTGTCTAATAGTGGACTTCTCTACTAGTGAAGGTAAAATTTCTGTATTATTTAGAATCAAATGGTGGGTGGCTGTTCGAATTTGCAATTTTGATGGTAAGAACATATCTTTAAAAATAATAAGTTCAAATTCGTTGTAATAAAAGAAAATAGTGAGCCATTATTAGTATTCTCGTATGGTTTGCTATGAGAAATTCCAGTTTCAGATTTGTAAGTCCTATGAAAGGGAACTAAAGAAGAAATTAAAATACCAGCGTCTGTCTATGTAATTTGCATTGGCGTCAGAGGTTTGAAGTTGGCAAGAAGTACATGTGTTATTATGTATAATTTGAGTTACGCAGCTAACCTTCTGCGAGTTATGAAAACTATGTGGCTTCCAAACGTATTGAAAATTTTCAAAAGTACAAAACTGTTGTTTAATTTCGGGAAATTAGTTGCCTGATGTAAATACGAAGCGTGAAAGAAGGAGGAATGCTTGTATTCTCTGGTATAAAAATCCCAAATTTGTAATTTCGTGCAATGTTCCCATAGAAGTTGCTTTAATTAATGGTATTTGCATGAGAATATCAACGTTCTTTGTTAGGAAATTAACGGAAACCAAGACTGTTTTTGAGACTGTATAGAGTAAACTAGGTCATATTTATAAATAGTGTCCGTTAAAAGTTCGTGTTCGGATACAAGTTTCAAAGCCTGATCTTCTGCCAAAATTTGTGGAGAGAGTTTGTAAAGACGTGAGACATGAATTGTTTTATTTCGCTCTGAGCGAGGTAATGGGCATATAAGGCTGTTAGTTTACGTGTTTCTTGTGCCCATTCGCAGAAACTTTGTTGTACCTTAGTTTGCATCCCCAAAAGTGCTCTCTTTATTTGTAAAACCACATTTTTAACATTCCTAATTTCTTAGGTAAAACTATCTCGCATGTTATTAATTTCTGAGGTTAATAGATTCTCATGTTGTCTGAGCTGTTCTATTGAAGAGGCTAAACGACGTTGCTGGAATAGATTGCTGAGGGATAACCCAAAGGATCCTATTCCTAAAAGAAAGGAAAGGAAATTCCTTTCGGTACGTGCGCTATTTGATAGTTTCGGTAGCTGAAATCTTAAAGTGGCAGGGAATGGTGTCCTCAATGTTACGAAAGAATGCTTTCTCAAAGTTCTTGATCTCTTGTCCTTATCTCATTCCAAACGATAGTTTTCTTTGGAAGGATATGATGTCTGGAGGTTAAGATTAGATCTAACAGCAATGTATAATGTCGGTATGCGAGTATACAGCTAGGCCTTTGTTGGTGAGGGTGGCTCCAACTTGAGGTACGATTATCTCGTGAAATTCATTAGGAATGAATGCCTTGGCAATTGCTAGTACTTGTATTAGAGATACGTATTCCATTTTGATTCTTTTACTCTAGAAGAGAAAAAAAGGAGAGAATCAAGTCTAAGTTATTGGTGAAAAAATGTTGTCTAGATATATGCTTAAATGTATGTATAACATCTTAATATTTAACAAGAAAAAAATGTGAGCAAAGGCTCTTGCTAAATATTACCTCTATATTACTATCTGTATACTAATAGTGCTGTTATAGCATTTTTGTGCTATTACCGGCCATCCGCTTATACATGTGCTATGTGAGAATCACATGTATAAGTATCATGTTACTGTCCACTGTAATGCGATTAATTTCCAAGCTTCACTTGCGTTGTGGATACGAACTGGCAGACTTCGATCCTAAGTTACGGCTCTACGTCATCGATAAAGAGACGCTAGGTTTTGTCTCCTAACTATTGGGAACGACAACGTGTGTCGGGAGATATTCTCCGCCGAAAGTGAATTGTAGTGCAGGAATTTTTCGCGCAACTGAAAATTAGTGCGGAGGATTTACGTGCTCGGCTCCCTCGTTTTTGGAAACGAATACACCAACTTTTAGGTGAATTAGTTGATCGAGAACTGTGTCTTTCTACTCTCCAAGCTGAAATAGTAGACGAGGGTTTGAAGTGGTGTTTTTATTAAGCTAGGTGTACTTCGTAAATTTACATACATATTTAAATATTAGTTTCTTTTCTTTTAGTGTATATGCTTGCGAATAGAAACATATCGTTGGTTGTGTTTGCATAAACGCGCCACATTGTGATATAATGAGAAAATAAAAATAAAATAGGCCTATGTCGGCAGCTAATTAACCTTAATCTACTATTATATGTATGTTAACTGTTCTCCTTTAAAGAAAAAATCTCATCATTTTAACTCTTATGTATCACTTATGTAACTAACAATTATATAGATAAATATTGCGTCGCCTGCGATATACAAAACTATACTATACGTAGTAATACTTACATATATAAAAAAGAGAGGAGACAATTACTCTTAGCAAACATATCTGAAATATTACCAAAATTGGAGCATAATAAAAAAGGTGTTCAGGAAATGTACTGCTGTGTAATAAAAAAGGTAATCTCGACATATATTTCGCTCTATATTTAAAAAAGGAATCTAATGTAGAAAATTATTTCTCTAAAAAAATGGAGGGTATTCTTTAAAGTAAAAAAAGAAAAGTACTTTTAGTCGGATCGATAAGTGATTCAAAAAGGAAATAGGGAAAATATGGAAAGCATGGCATTTCCTCCAATGCTTAAGTCAAATCAGTATTCCTTTATAGTCGGGAATAACTCGACTGTTTTTTCGAATCATCACTCGAAAGGACTAGAAGCATTGGAGGACTATAAAGGACTAAAGGACTAAAAAGCGTAAATTGCTGAAGTTACGCTGCTCATTTCGTGTCATCATTTTTTTTACAAAAAAGTAGACAAGTTGCTGTTTTATTCGTCTGTTATTATATGTTCGAGTCCATATTGCTGTAAGTAATATGTAACCTTTGAATCGCGACATCTTCTATAATCCAAATTCCACGTTTGTCCTTAATTTTAATCTGGTATGCATTGCTATGGAACTTCTTTCAGATAGTACCTGGTCCTTGAAATGGAGAAGTAAATGCCTTGGCTTCCTTCTTGAAGGATGGGTTATAGACGAAAATTAATTGACCGACTTCGTATTCATGTTGTTGGTGTCTTCTATCGTAAAATTTCTTATGTCTCTCATGGTCACGTTGAAGGTTTTTAACTACTAATTGCCATGAGTTTTGCATATCTCGAAGGCGAGTGATATCTGGTATTTCACAAACCATGTCAAATTTACTGCCTGCTATATCTCTTGGTGGAAAACCTAGCGCTGTGTAATTAGCAGAGTGACCCATCGAAGGTCTTATGCTTTGATTTATACAATACACGTACCCGTCGGGGTGAGTACCCCAAGCACGGTGGTCATTTCATTGTTCTGACATTCTTGGTTTAATCATCGTTTCTATCAGATTATGTGTAGACTCAATTATCCCTATTGCGCTGTGCTGGTATGCCAAACATTTATATGGAGCTATTCCCATTAAGTTACATAGCTCTGTGTAGTGGGCACTGCGGAACGACACGTGCCTTTCACTCTTCAAAGTCAAAGGTAATCCAAATCTCAGTATTATTTGCTTGTAAATAAAGTTGCAATTACTTATGGCACTAATATCTAGTACTGCCTGAGATATTAGGTAACTACTACCTTCGCATATAGCTGAGAGAATGTTTATTACCGCTATAGGACTCGGGATAAATTCCGCTCGAGTCGATTTAATACACTGAAGGTACCTCTGTGTGTAACAGCTCTCCTTGTGAAAGGTGAGTACTGGAAGCTGAGAGAGAAATCCTATAACCCAAGTGGTTGGCAGTTCTGGTGCAATGAATAGATTTAAACCAAATAGATTTAAGATTTTCTGGTATACAGAGCTGTTTTGTATTGGGTTTATTATTATTTTTCGGGGGCGTCCTATATAAAATATTATCTACCAGTTTAAAGTATTTGCTGTCCCTCAAAATCTTTCCGTCGGTTTCCTGATTGCGATTCTCCAGGGTTTTTATAATCTTCCCCAAAATAGGATCTTGTCGTTGGGCACATCTAATATTTAAATCTTTAAACAAAACACCAATAAACTGAGGTTGGTTGATGTTTTCATTTTCTTCTTGAAAATTCTCAGTAATCTTGTTCCAAGCATCTATCTATGTATCTGCTTCATTTCTTCCTTTACCAGTTTCCATGTCTTGTGAGTAATCGTGATCCATGTTGCGAGTGAAGACATCAATCCAATTTAAATGTGTCGGGGAGTGGCGTAACGTGAAACTGTATTCACCTAGGAAGGTAAATGCCCTGGCGAGCTTCCCGTACACGTCCATTGCAGTTTTCGCTTTACTGAAGACTGCATTGTCAGTGTTTAGGTCAAAATGGATTCCTAAAAGAATGTAGCGGAATGCTGTAGATGGCCGAGAGAATGTCGCGTTCAAAAGTGTCACGTTTCTTCTGAGTCGGTACAGCGCCTTGAGTAGAATCCTAAGGTGGGATCTTGCTGAAAATTCCCGAATTTTGACTGGCGTCGCAGTACTCTTTATAATCCAGGTCTGCGCCATTGGATTATAATGTGGCATTGCCAAAGAGTTTACTAGTGCTTTCTTTAAGGTAAAAAAACTTTCTTGAGGTGGAAAATATGTATTGCGTTTTCCCTTTTTCGTTAACTCTAGGAGAGGGGAAACTAGTGCTGCAAAGTTTGGAATCTGGGCGCGTACGAAATTACATAGCAAGTATTTGCGGAATGATTTTAAGTCTTTTGGTGGCATCATGTTGTCAATACCTGATCGAATCTTCTTGGAGATGCTGATTCCTTGCTTGCTAACGTCAAAGCCAAATATAATTAAATGAGAGAAGAAACATTTTGCTTTGGGTATTGATAAACGAATACAATGTTCTCGAACTTTTAAAAACAGTTGTTTGAGTGCTTCAAAACTGAGGAAGTCATCCCCACTCAGCAGCAAATCATCCGCATAGTAACTAACAATTTCTGAGTGTAGGTCTTTCTTAATCCTATTCATAACATAGGTAAGCGATGAGCTTGAGGTTAAAAGGCCCATGGGATTTCGGGTTAAAATAATGGACACGATAGGCGAAATATTTAAACCGAGGTATTTCTGTGATTTCTCATAGATTTCCACAGAATAAAATACATTATTAATGTCTAAATTCACCATATATCTACAGTTTCTTATTTTATACAGTACTGACTTCATGCTAACTTGTATAATTGCCGGTTTATGTATATAACCATTTAAAGTGCGCATATCTGCACAGATGCAATATGAACCTGATGGCTTCTTAACGTTTACAACCCTGGATGTGTAATCAGTAGTGCCAGGTCGTAGCTCTCTAGTTTGACACAAATCTTCGACCTGGGTCTTAATACTAGGAAGAAAATGGTACTTTTGAAGTGTGAAGAAAATGGTACTTATGCTTTCGTCCACGTGTAACTTCTGTTTATATCCGCGGACTAATCCATTATCGAATGAACTATGCGACCAGATGTCTCGGAACTCGTATAGCAGTGTTTCCACCTTTGCTCTTTGTTCAGGAGTTAGCTCATCTGAAATTTGAAACTTGGAAATGTCAAATAACTTGTCAATTTCCTGGAGACGTTTCTGTAATTCTTCGTAAGGTAACTGTGTTGCTTGAAGAGTTGTATGTGACGCTATTTCATCTTTTAATTTTGAAACGTGTATAAATCTTTCCGCGCACTGTTTTCCTACATAAAGGAATGCTTTCATTGCTCAAATTAGAAATATGGGCATATGGCTTGTTGCCAGAAGCTACTTGAGTAAGAATTCTATGTTGAGTTTCTCTAAATGTTTGTTATTAGGTTCAAAAAAGTCAACATTAGCAGTGTCTACTTTCGTTCTTATTCGTATAGATACTAACTAATGAACTAATGAGTTTGTAATATATAAAAAGTATTGGGATTGTTATTTTGATCCTGTTCTTATTTTGATCCCGTATGTATGCGTTAACCATCTTCCTTACCTTGTTGCATTTATTATGCGTGAATTTTACTGGTTGTGATTTGGGACACAAACTAAATGTATTCTTTGCAAAGAATATGTTTGTATTGTAGTGTCTCAGCAGATCTGTCCCGATTATGAGACTGCAGAAGTTTTGTGGAACAGTGTGAAAGGGATGTGAAAAAAATATTCCACCGATGGTGATATCAAGAATCATACCTTTATTTAAATGTAAAACTTTGTTTGCAATTCCACTAACCGATGTCTTTATTTTAATGATTTTTTTGCATTTTTTGGTGTTTGCGCATGCGCGAGAATGGTAAGGGTGCTTTCGGTATCGGTAATTACTTGTTGTTACACTTGTTGTTCCTTGCCGTTAAGTTTGGCATTGATGGTAGCAATACGATGAGAACTAGATTATTCAGTTGTAACAAGTGAGCATTTTGCTAATTTTTGCTTATTTACTATACTTTATTTGTTTAATTTATGTTGGGGGCTCGGTTGACCTGTGAGCCCATTATTTAGTTTAAATTTTGTTCATTAACAAAGTCGTTTTCTTCGGCCATGTATGTTCAAGGCTCGGTTTGCATTTCTTCCGGAATTTCGACGATTCGCGAATTGCGCCCTCTAGGACAGTAGGGCCTCGCATTCTGGCATTGGTTAATTTGATTATTGTAAGTACGATCGTGATAGTTTCTGTAATTTTGACGAGAGGAGGTGTGGTGACCCGGGCAAGAACGATATTGTATTCTGCCTCTGTTACTATTATTACTAGAATACATGTTACTAGTTTTAGTGGCTAATTGTTCTCTCATCTCATCTCTTGAACTTGTAATGTTAGTTTCTTTAATTTGTACGTATTTGCATTCCTCCTTATATTTTTCTTGTGTTCTGGCTTCCTTGTACTGTGTACTGAAGTAGTTCCAAACATCTCGCTAGGTTGCAGTGCTTGCTTTACGGTGGAAGCACTCTGAGTGGCCCTTGAATAATGGGCACCAGCCTTCTGCATAACTGACTGTTGGTAGGAAAAGGCGTTTTGTTGCGTGTAACCAAGATTGGTCATATAAGGTTCAGGGAGCGTGCGTGTCTGTGGTATTGGTGTGCTCACATGTAGTCCTTGGCCTATCTGCGTTTGAGATGAGGGCTGTTAAAAGTAACTTTGGGCCAATTTAGCGTGGTTGAATTGCATCTGCAAAAGATTGTTCCTGTAACGAAGTCCCGATTCAAAAGTGAATGTAGTTTCATTTTTAGCTCTTCAATTGATTTAAATTTTTCCAATGAGACTTGGCCTAAAAATGACTTCCGTAAGCCTACTACGATGTAATATATATTTTTCTGCATTGACATTTCAGGACATATTTGTTGTATCAATTTATCTTTAGAGATCAAATAATGAAAGGATTTTCATCATGTCCTTCCATCCTAGAATTTAAAATTGCTTCCACTTGCATAAAATTATTGTTCGGGCGTAGTTCCTCTTCTGACCATTCCGTGGCGCTTTTATTATAATTGCGCGCCCTTTACCTTATGCTTTATACCCCTTGTTGGTTAAAAATTTACCCGATATACGTGAGTCAATGCAATAGTCGAACATTTGTCAATAATTAAATCAATATTTTATTAATTGTCGATATGGAGTGCAAAAGAATTATCTTGGAAAGTTGTAAAACAAGCTTTCGTTTCATGTCCGAAAGCGCCCATGTATTATTGGGTGAAATTTATTGAACAGAATAGATATGGTCTCTTAGGCACGAAAATGTATAGTATACAAAATTCGAAGCAAAAAAAAATCATTAAACAATAATTCTACATTTTATAGAGAAAGAGGCCATAAGAAAAGCAAGAAGTGTAAGACAGTTGGAATATAGATGACACGCCCAGAGACCCAGATGTAAGGTCTGCTCCATTTTCATCACTTCTCCCACAATCACTATCAATACTGCTAATGGTCGGTACACCCTCAATCTCAAGGGTACATGCCACACCCCTAATGTTATATACATCATAACCTGCAAGTTGTGTGATCCCTTTTATGTGGGGGAAACAAGTTGTGTTCTTAACATTCGAATTAATAACCATCGTCACTTCTGTACTATCAACAAACCGGATGCCCCAGTTTCCTTGCACACCGAGTCCCACAATACCAATTTTGATCTATCTTTCCTAGTTGCCATAATCCATATTTTACCCCTACGACCAGCACCTCAACACGCCGTCTGTGGGAGAGCCTTTATTCACGGTTTAAGCGCGAAACTAAAACTTGGCCTTAACCTTCAATAACTCTAGCTCCCCTTTTCCCCTGCATTTTCAACACATTTCCATCCACGATTCCACCTTGTACTTACACGCTAGCGGTCAGTTGTTCTCCAGTTTTGATGCTTTGTCCGCTACGTGTCGCCACTGTCTCTTCAAACTTATACTTTGTGAACACGTGAACTTCGCTCTCTTCCTCTTTACTTGAAAAAATGTGAATAAACGAAATCTAGTGACTTTTTTATGTGAATATGTGTGATCTAATGCGAAATTAAGCTGTAAGTATTATCCTTTTTTCTTCTTCTTCATTTGTCTTAAATTTACCTATATATATATATATACAGATGCTTATCAGAATAATGGAAACACCTGTAGTTGGCAACACGTCAGATGTATGGGTTTGCAGTGGTGTCGTGGCGACCGCAGCGCCGGACTGCTGGTGGTGGTGTGTTAGGTTGGTCTCCATACTACGTCAGGCGTCGTGGAACAGGAGTGTGCAGTAGCTGCAGCAGACGGAGGTAGTGTAAAATGGGAGACCTCTCAGAGTTTCAAAGAGGGCAAATTGTTGGTGCGCGGTTATGTGGAGTGAGTGTGACGGCAGTGGCTAGTGTGTGAGGTGTGTCGCCAGGGACAGTGTCGAAGGTGATGACGGCCTACACAACACACGGGAAAACCACATCGGGGAAGCGGAACAGTGGGCGGAAGAAAAGCATCAGTGACAGGGCACGCCGGGTATTAAAGCGCATTGTCACGCGGAACCGTCGTGCCACTGCGGCGCAAGTGACGGAGGAACTCAATCAGCACCTCCCCCAACCTGTTTCGACAATCACAGTCCACCGCGAATTACATGACATGAACTTACGGGGTCGTGTTGCACGGGCCAAACCTCTCATCAGGGACCAGAACGCTTTAGCACGCCGCAAATGGTGCCGCGACCATGCAACTTGGACCGTTGACGACTGGAAACGTGTGGTATGGTCGGATGAGTCACCATTCACCCTATTCCAAACCA